>LKNJ01003745.1:0-43511 GCA_002120245.1 Maccullochella peelii | reverse complement strand
TCAATATCTCAAAATTGCTCAGAACGCAGATGGAACCTTATAATTCCAAGGTGGCTTCCATAGCCTATTTTTGCACCACAAAGAGTAAGTCAATGCAATTTTGAGTTGGCAAAATCACCTTGAAATATTTTTCCAGAAATTATCATTCTGAAAGCAGATCTGAACCAGCTGTAAAAGAAAGCATAAATAAATGGATTGAGCATTGAATTTGACAGTGTAAGCCAGTTAAGTGTTTCAATCACAGGAACAGGTACTGAATTATTACTAAAAGGCACAAAGGTGACACAAAGAAAGAAAGGAGTCCAACATAAAAGAAAAACTCCCAAAACAATAGCCAGAGTTTTGGTGGCCTTTCTCTCCATCTTACTGACAGTTGCTCCAGACTTTGTGCTCTGACAGGTTGTGTTCTGGATGCTGCGTGCCTGTCTCTGTGCCACAAGGAAAATTCTCAAGTAGATGCAGAGCATTATGATCACTGGGAGGTAAAAAGATAAAATAGGGCCAATTGTGTTTGCCATGAGAACATCAACTAAACACCTTTCCTTGCAGTTTTCACTGTTTAATCCAGCAATTATGACACTAATTCCAATTAGAACAGAAACCCCCCAGCTCACCAGGATCATGACCACAACAACACAATGGTTGATTTTAGTTCTATATGTCAGAGGCTGACACACTGCATAGTATCTGTCAATAGAAATACAACATAGGTTCAGAATAGAACATGTGCTGAGGGTTATATCAAAACTGCCTCGTACTTTGCAAAATAAATCCTCATGATACAGACATGAGCTGAGAGAGAGTGCCATGCTGAAAGGAAAGACCATAATCCCAACAAGCCAGTCAGCCACAGCCAGAGAGAGAATAAGGTAGTTTGTAGGAGTGTGGAGCTGTTTGAAGTAAATGATGGAGATTATAACGAGAAGGTTTCCACATGTTGTGACAACAGACAATAAAGCGAGGAAAATATATAATAATACACATATAACAGATGGGGTGCTTGTCAGTATGTAATTGAAATTATCTATTTTATAGCAGGGATGGATGTCAGTCACAACGGCAGTCCTGTTGACAGTGACTTCTGGTTCCATGTCTTAGGGTTCCTACAATTCAATACAATTCATATTATTAGCAATATAGAGAAAATTGCATTAAAAAATATATGCATAAATATCATATTTTAGTCAGAAACAATGTGCAGTGTCAACAATGCCATATCAAACCTGTTCATGCAGTTCATGCAACCCTCAAGCTTGTTCATGCAGTGCTGATGGGTGTTCTCCAGCTAAATACCTATCATCATCTCATTACCATAATTATTGTCCAATCAGGAATGGGCAACTGTATGCTGTTTGCATGTGATGACCATACAACAAAAGAACAAAGTTGAATAATGATGCACTGTGTGTCAGTTTATTCAGGATACTTCACTACTCTATTATTCACTATTACTATTCACTACTACTATGGAGAGAAACTAGTCTCAAAAAGATTTACAAATGTGTTTTACATGATCTACAAATGAAAAATAAGATTTGCAAATGTGTACAATGATTTTTGCGTAATTTTGGGTACTCACAAATGCGTGTTCCAACCCACACACAAATACCAAGCAATTTGAAAACATGTAAAACTGTTTTACAAATGCACACATCACAACCTGAATAAATATTTGTATTTTACATAGAGATCATTTTCACTTTCAAAAAGCTTCCTGTACATACAAATGTCTAAAACTATTTGTGACGTTCTTTTGTATTCATTTACAGATTGTTAAATGTGTGTGCACGGCTCGCCTGTTAGTTGTTCTTCTGCTGGGAAAACAGTTCAGCATGTGCAAACCAAAGCACACACATTCTCACATGATTGATATCTGTGTAGCTCATGCTAGAGAAGCAAACAAATGTGGTTGAAAATCTGGTTACACCATTCAGAAAAGGCATTTAAAGCTGAAATCTCAAAAATACCACCGCAAAGAAAGGGTTAATATTGTGCTTCTGATCGATACAGAAGTTGTAGGGCTGACTCAGGTGAGCCCTGAGCCACCCCTTAGTTATGCTGCTATAGGCCTAAACTGTCGGGAGACTTCCTACGATGCACTGAGCTCCTCTCTCTCTCCATCTGTACATACTCTTATCACACTAATGCTTGTTACTAACTCAACTGCTTCCCTTTCTCTCCTCTTTCTATCTATCCTTCTGTTGCTCTCTCTCCTCTTTCTCGCTTTCTTTCTATTACTTTTTCTGAGTGTTTTCTGCCTCCGGAGCTGCGGAGTCTTGACCTGTGGTTGCAGAGCTGCGGAGTCTGGATCGGTGGTTGCAGCGCTGCGGAGTCTGGATCGGTGGTTGCGGAGCTACGGAGTCTGGATCGGTGGTTGCGGAGCTGCGGAGTCTGGATCTGAGGTTGCGGAGCTGCGGAGTCGTGATCTGAGGTCGCGGAGCTGCGGAGTCATGATCTGTGGTTGCGGAGCCTGGATCTGTGATGCGGGCCATCCACTGGCCCCGTGCTGCTGCTCGGCAGCTGCTGCTGTTATTGTTGTTTTTGGACTTATTATTAGTATTACTACTACCACATTGCTATTACTTTTATTTGTATTAACATTAATACTATTTCCACTACTGCTGCTTTACATCTGTATGTAGAACTGAACTGTGCTGTGCTACTGCATGTTCGTTTTCCTCATGCTCTCTCTCTCTCTCTCTCTCTCTCTCTCTCTATCTATCTCTCCCTCCCTCCCTCCCTCCCTTTTTACTTTTACTTTCATGTGTTAAATAAATGTTCTGTTTACAATGACTTATTGTCATTAACAGATGTCTTTCTGTCTTTTCAGATGATATTTTGCTGGTTGGTGAAAAGCTTTGAAGTAAGAGAAGCACCATTGTTTGCCCTTACATTGGTTGGCACACGTACCACGCACTACTCACTACAAAAGCACCTGCACGTAGATGTGTGTACAAAGTGGTCACTTAAGATTCCAGGTACGGCACTCAAAATTAATCTGCAAGAAACCTCCCAGACTAAAGGCAGGACTCAGCTGTCTGTTCTCAGACGTCCGGTATGCATTGCTAATGATGAGTGGGTTATGTATTGCAGTATTCAGAAACAGATCAGGCAGATATGGTTTATTTGATCCACACTCTAGAAGAGCCAACGGTTTGCCACTAAACATGGATCTATACAGTTTTGGTATAGATCCTGCTGTGATGCTCACATTTACACATTTTAATGATACGATTGAAAGCTTGTAAAATGTCATAACATTTTAAGCACACCACCCTCCCATTTCTTTGAGCTAGACATCTGTACAGTTTCACAATCAGCCCATGACCAGCCAGAATCCCAGACACAGTCAGTACAACTCACACACCACAATGCATGGTGGACCCCGTGAGTGTCACTCACCTGCTCCAAACACTAATGATGCTGATTTCTCTGATTTCATGCCACAGAATGTGTCCACTTCCATATCAGCCATGAGACAAGACGTTCCAGTCACGTTCAGTGATGCCCAAACACAAGAAGAACCTTTAAGTGAATTCAACATCATTTCACTTTCATCACATCATGCTACTACTCTCCAGGCACCCAACTTAGCTGATACATTGATGAATACTTTTGTCAGTGATGTCATCTCCCTGGATATTTCATGTAAATTGTCAAAATATGGCAAAAATCAAAGAAGAGAAATTATGAGGAGAGAAGTGGCTTCTGCAAAAGCTCAAAATACAGATCACAAACTTGGGGAAAAAGGAACAAGTTAAACAAACAATCCAAACAAAATGAATTCAGACAAAGGATGAAGCAATACATCAACAAGTGTTAAAAACAGACAGTGGATTTAAAGCAAAAGCAAAAGCAGTACATGAAGCTGTACATGAACACTTGCTACAGAAAAGACGAAAATCTCATATTATTCAGCGTTATGATAAGAAACCAATGTTCAGATTTAAACAGAAACAAGTCATGAAACATTTAATACGGGAAAAGTATAGAAGCAACCTTAGCATTTAGGGTAGTACATAACAATGAGATGTGCAATGGGAATTAAAAGAAAATACAGACGGATGATTAGACAAACATGTCAGACTGACAACTTGAGGCAAGACAACCAGACTGTGTAAATGAACAAGAAAATGTGCCAGGCTACAGCCTTAAGGCTAATGCTGTTACAGAATCCAGAGCCATCAGAGAGGTATCTGCAACAAATCCTGCACTGTTACAGCAAATGTTTCAGAAACTGTACCAGAAGCAAGCCTGTGTATTCTACGCAGTTGGAGAGTGGTGCATAAAGCGAGTCTGTGGCCTACATACAGATCAGTTTTTCTTTTACACGAACGGTGGTGCTGGAACAGGGAAGTCAAATCTTATAAAATGCATCCATTCAGAGGCATCTAAGATACTGTGCAATCTATGTTGATAGACGAGACTCAAACAGATCAAAGGTAGTCAGAGACCCTTTGGAGGAATGTCAGTAATAGCTGTTGGAGACTTCTATCAGTTACCACCAGTGGGACAGGCTAAACCTTTCTGTGTTCATGACCCACCTCAGATTGATCTATGGCAGGAACACTTTCAGATGATCACTTTGACTGAAATAATGCATCAGAAGGATGATGTTGCCTTTGTTGAAATGTTGAAAAGTCAGATGAGCTTTCTGAAGCAGACAAGGCTTTGTTTTCACAAGCCATGACTGAACCAGCACTTTGTTTGTTTTTTTTGTTGATGCAATGCACATTTTAGTTCGACTTCATTGTCACATCATTAAGATTGATGCAGAGGGCTACAAAAAGGACCCACGAACCAGCAGGATGACAAACAAGACAAACCCTTTAAAGGAAACAAAAACAAGTTGCCAGATATACTTTAAGTTGGTGAAGGTGCTCGTATCACGCTCACCAAAAACATAGTTGTGCAGCAAGGTCTCGTAAATAGATTGTTTGCAACACTAGTCAGACTAATAACTTCTGAACAATATGGCGTTGCATGTGTCACTAAGCGTGGGCTCAAGATGGATGATGAAACAGCTGGAAGGAACTACTTTAACAGAGCACTAGGAGGACCTGAAAATCTAGTGTACATTGAGAGAGCAGAGGACAACCTGAAACAGAAAGGAATGGTACCCAGTTTCCAATTAAACTTGCCTTTGCTTGTACAACACATAAGGTTCAAGGTATGACAACCGCATCGGCTGCAGTATCACTAAAGCACATTTTTGAACCTGGCATGGCTTATGTAGCTGTCAGTAGAAAGACCTCTCTCAGTGAACTTCACTTACTAGATATGTTTTAGAGAGAAAATTATAGTTCAACCCAGAAATCACTGCAGCCCTGCAGACTATGAGACAACCCAGCTTGTTCAACATGATGCCTCTTCTCAATTTCACACAAACATTGAGCAGACCTGACACTGACCATTGTTCACCACAATACAGAGGGACTCCCAGAGGCACAGATGCACCTTCCACACTGACTGAGGCCTGTCCACCCAGCTATACCCTTTCCTATTCGTTCAGAGACGGAAAGAAGGGTGGAGGTGGAATCTACAGAGAGACTCTAAAGGGCAGGGATGTGGACCTAGGCACATTTCATGCCTTTAACTATAACGCATCTTTTTTAAATTCTCAGCCTCGTTTCCTTGCAGTAACAATATATAGATCTCCTAAATGATATGTCCCCTCTTTTTTAACAGAATTCTCAGAGTTATTATCTGTCATTCACACAAGCTATGGTACCTGCATTTTAATTGGTGATTTTAACAAACATATTGATAATCTGAGCCAAAGAGTTTTTTAGAATTATTGGAATGTATGGCTTTTAAACAGCATGTTGACATACCAACTCACAAATATAGACACACCTTGGATTTAATTATATCATACGGTCTTAACATTAATATATCTTCTGTCACTAATCTGGCTCTGTCTGATCACCACTGCGTTTTGTTAAAAAATGCTGCATCACCCCTGAAGTAACCACACCTCTCACATCAGTCATATCAATCTAAATATAGAGTCGAAATATTAAAGAGCGCAGGAGTTGCATTGAATGATGGTACATGATAAACTTAAAGCAACTTTATTCGTAAGAGCGTCATATACGAAGGACTACCCTGAGTCGGTATCAAACCCTGAACCTTGCTATCTTACTGTTACGTCCCGTAGTCTTTGTCTTTTTCCTGTTTTATTTTGAAGTATTGTCTTTCCTGTTTCCTGTCTGTTCCTGCCCTCGTGTGTCTGTTGATTAGCCTCACCTGCTCCCTTTTACACACCTGCCCCTGATTCCCTCGTCAGTCTCTTCCCTATTTATACCGATCCTTTTCCTTTGTTCCCGTTCGGTTCATTGTGTGTCCTGTGTATTGAGTCCAGTTACTGTCGAGTCGCCTGTGTTCCTGGCACCTTCAGCTCACCAGCCTTCAAGAGTCTCCAAGATGCTGGATTCCTTTCTGGCCTGCAGTCTTGTCGCCGGCCTCCAGAGCGGCTCCGTCTACATCGCCGGCCTCCTGCCCGTCCTCCAGAGCAGATCCGCGAGTCTGGGCGTCCTCCAGGCCGTCCACCTGAGGTCTCCAGCTCTGGTTCTGCGCTTTTTCCAAGCTGTCCCCCTGAGGTGTCCTGCGCTGACCCTGTCCATTCGTTCCTGTGCCCATGGGCCTACAAACTTAAAAACAGCAAAAGAAGGCATCAGCAGTGCAGCTAAATGAAAAAAAAAATACAAAGGTATTGTGGTGTATTGATGAAGTGGATGCAGAGGTAGCGTTCATTAACTTTACTTGGCCATATCATGTGTTACAGAGAGAGATCAATGCACATGCGCCACTTGGCCCTTAAACTCGACCGTACTCACAGCGGTCCACAAAGCAAAAATAAACATAATTATCATACAATAATGTGGTAAATATACCACATTATCCCCCCTTTTAGCTGAGAATAATATCTAAGTGAATCCATAAAACAACTGGAAATAGTAATAAACTAATAAACACATTATCTTTAACTGAGTAACAGGAAATTCAAAACATATGACCTCAGTTTAACTCATAACATTTTTCTTTCAGCATTACTTTAAGTATAATAAGGTATGAGTGTTCAGACTGTGAGTATATATCCATGAACACAGTTCACTGCTGTTGTATACATTCTTATGGCATATATCGCTTTGGTGGTTTAGTCACTCGGGTTGAGCACCTCAGAGCCGCAGGTTCAGGCTCTAGGAGCTCTGGTGTCTGTATAATAGAGTCAACAGTTTCCTGAGAACTGCTGCAGTCTTTTCCATTGTTACCAACTGTTCAGCCATGTAGCCTGTGTAGAAACAGGTCTGCTGGGGACTGTCCAGTTGTGCAATTAGGTGTATACTGCGATAGGTGCAGTGAAATCTTGTCCTCACTGTTCAGGGTAGTGTTAGCAAGCTTTTTCATACCTGCCTTGAACGTCTGGACGTCTCTCTGCCAGACCATTAGTTGCTGGATGTCCCGGGCAACTTGTGGTAATGGAGGAGGAGTTGCTATATACATTCAGAGTCATATTCCAGTAAAGATGAGACAAGACTTCATGCCTGTCGGTGTGGAGGTTTTGTGGTTACAGGTTCATTTGCCATATGTCAAACCACTATTAGTTGTTTGCTGCTACAGGCCACCATGTGCTAATAGCTTGTATCTAAGTGAATTGTGTGACATGATTGACCGTATATGTGGCACTAAAAATGAAATATATCTAATGGGAGACCTGAACATAAACTGGATGTCTCAGGACTGTCCACTAAAGAGTAAAGTTCTTAATGTAATTAATGCATGTTATTTAACACAAATCATTAATCAACCAACAAGAATCTATATAAATAGTTTTGGTAAAAGAACATCTGCTTGCATAGTTCACATGTTTACAAACACCGTGGATATGTGCTCTAAGGGCATATCTGTTCCCACTGGGTGTAGTGATAACAACATAATAGCTATAACTAGGAAGGCAAAAGTACCTAATGGGAAACCAAAATTAATTTATAAAAGATCATTCAAGAGATTCTGTCAGGAATGTAACAATGTCAAGAATTTATGCTGGTCTGATGTATACAACGAAGATCATCCTGATTACCCAGGAACTCCCATGGATCTAGTAGAACCTGCTGAGGCATTTTTTGTTCCAGCTCGCACGTCTCACATTCCATGCAAATTTGCTCCACGTCAGAGTCCTTGTTTGGCCACCATGCATATTTGCGAGCTTGGCCTTTTGTTTTCACTATGCCTTGGTGCCCAAACATAAAAATGGAGCCAGATATATATTTTTTTTTCTTCTTTTTTGTTGTTGTTGTTGTACCATATTTCCGAAGAAATGGAGATACTTCACTGCCGCCGTTGGCATGTGATGTATCTCGGGCTGAGAGGACCGTGGCTAGGTAATACAAATGCAACAATAACTGTAGTTACCAGTTACTTTGCAGATTCAGATTATTAATACAAAATATAAATTCATAAACTAGTAAATTATGATGTATAATTATTGATTAAGCTACCCAGCAGTAGGCCTATATAAAGTCATTAAAATCAGCTCCACCTTTACCAGCTGCAACATTAAAGTGATGAATACATTAATGGATCAGTAATTATAATCCTATAGTACTGTCTTCTATCCTTGCCTCTTTCTGAAAACGTCTAAGTGACATGGCAGCCGTTGATTGACTCACCTCCAGGGACTCCCTGCTCAGCTGAAATTTCCTAAGGCCTGCAGACATCTTGTATATTCCACATTGTTGTAAATAGTTAAATATGCATGTAAATAGTAGACCACTGTAAATGAAATAATCTGCTCAACAATTACTTTATTTTAAATCATTTATTATTCATTTAAAAAAATCTCTTCAGTAGAGAGAACAGCCTGTCCATCCTCTCTGTTTTCCTGTGCTCTCCTCTCCTCTGCAACCTCATGTCTTCCCCTGCAAGCCCATTTTTTACAGAATTGTCCTAATCACAGAGAAAACAAGAGAAAAGGAAAACACTTGGGAAGATTGGAAAAGGTAATGCAGCAGGACAGACACAAAATCTGTACTGCCCCATCTACTGGTTGCCTTTTTATTATGGGCTTTGTATAGGATGAGGGCTAATTTAACTGTAACCTTAAGTACAAGATGGTCAAATAGAGATGTTACAAATGGACTATTGTTGCTTTACCTCCAAGCTAGCTGAGTTCTTTGCCCCTGTGAAGAGCTTATCATTCTCTGCCCTGAGCTGAATGAACTGAGCAGTATGCTCCTTGCTCCCTAAAACAAAACAAAATGTTAGAGCAAGTTTTGCTTCATTGTCATGGTTACAATACACGTGGTTAAGGTATGGAATGATTGTGGTCATGCACTGTTGACTCACAGAAGAGAACTGGAAACAAACAGCAGCTACCTGTGTTAAAGTCTGATCTTTTGTTGACCCATCCATCCACCACATAAGCTGATTTCTTCCTTTGCTCCCATCATAATTCCTATGGCCTCTAAAGGGTTTTGTCACTTGAACGTAAATGTCATTTTGGGTGCTTGCTGAAATGACTGATCCTGCCATTCTTCTAAAACTTCAGACAATTTTTACAATAACTTCTTTTCATTCTATTCTTGTTTGTTTTATTTGTATTAAACTGTAACTATTTATAGATCATGGCTTTACAGATTGTTTCCCTGATCTACTTTTATGACTGTGATTATTTTTCCTGATTTTGGTATGAGTAGCAGTATCATGTTTTAAAATACAACGTGCTCCTATAACATTTTTTATATCTAAGAGGTTTAATGCATGTTGATGCAAATGCTCACTTACAGTATGTCTTCATGATTATGTCCTCAGTTACATGATGTGATGCAACAGCCTTCAATTAGAGGTGTGACTGTATGTTGTGGTTGGTGGTCCCTGGGCTACCTTTGTCTCACACACACACAGACTTACACTTACTTCCTGGCTCCATCATCTCACCTCTTCAACCTGGGGCCTCATGGCTTTCCAGCAATAACAAAACTAATAGAGCAAAACAAATGGCCACTTAATGATGTGAATGACATAATACACCCGCAGAGTACAAATCAGTAAGGAACAAGGAACAAACATGAAATGTGAGAAGAGCCCTTCTTATAGTCTGGGGAATACATTCTGTTTATTCACTGAATATCAAGCCAGAAGTTTTCTTAAATGTAAAAAAGATGATTCTGTCTGTATGGAATGCTTCCCACATGTGCCCACACAACAGAAAAATAACAGTCAAATTCAGAGTTCCCAGAATGTCAATGGCCTTTGATAGTCCACTGGTTGAACACAAAAAAGTACCCTAAAGCTAAAATGATGCCAGCTAGTCACTCTCAAAGCACCATCAACCTTTACTGACCAGTTGACAGTCGGGGGTGCTGAAGTAGAGGGTCATCTGGCAAAAAAGTAAACACGGGCTCAACTTTAGAACCTATGTAACATCTATAATACTTTGTCATAAATTAACTAGTTTTAATGTCTGCCCTGGGTCCAAGGCCTGTGCCAACTCAGCAGTCTCACTGTGAATGACAGCAATGCTTAAAATGCTGTAGTGGGAAGTTTTATAAGGATGCCCCACTAAATGGTCACAGAGTGTCTTTCCTGCTGTATCTGCACAAGGCATGAACCGTACTACAGTGGGAACCTTGGCAGCTTTCATAGTGATTTGTTAAAGAAATGTACCTGTTTTTCTGTCAAATTTACATTGTAAGGTAAATCTGATCAATTTATGTCTGCTAAGGTGACCTGAATCTTAAAACCTAATAACATTTGATACCTAATCAACTTTTTGCTATGTGTTTCTCAATCTCAGACTCTGCATGAGAAGCAGTGTCAAATTAGTGTGTCATTCAGATTCAGAGTCAGACAACTTAATTGATCCCAAGAAGGGCAATTCATTGGCAGCTTACCCAGTCCATACACAAAACTCCAAAACTCAAGTATGGAAAATATCTATTGCAAGAATCTGTAATTTGATCTTTGTTTCCTCATTGATGTGTGGCTTTGTGTTCTCACTGTCACCTCTCCATTTGCTGCCTCTGACACAGCACTGACATAGGAGTTGAACCCAGAGGAAACTCTGTTAATTGCTTTAACAGAACACATGGCAATAGGTTTTTAAATCCCCATAAAAGCTACAATTTTGGGGTACACCAGTGAAACACAGCTAGTTCAGGATGTAATTTTCCAGGGGTTTCGCTGCATTAGCGACTAAAATTGGTTGGTCAGGGCACCTCCACGTTGTGTTATTAAGCTGTCATGTTACGCTCACCTGTCGAAGCTCAGCGCTGGCAAGTAAAAAGAAGCGACTGGCTTCACAGCCCAGGCTTTAGAGTACAAACTAAGCTAATATTGTTCGTTTGAGTATATATTGTGCATACTGTATAGTTAATGGTATATTTTCATACACATTAAAATGTGTGACAAGGAGGCCCATTGTTATTCTTAATCACTAATAATTGTAAATCCACACCGGATCACATGACAGGTGTTTTCATCAGCTGTCATTGGTAAACCCTTTGGGTGTGTCCAGAAGAGCAACATGCCTGAAAGATTAAACTTTGAGGGACAGGGCAGTTGCCCATTTTAAGTATGCTTTACATATAATAGTAACTTCTAGAAGGTACTTTATTTATAATTATTATAATATTTAAATTAACTTCTGGAACTAAAACTGCTGGGTGAAAATTTGTCTTCATGGTTCAAAGAAGCCAACATTAGTCTCCATCAAAATGTAGCACACATTTTAACTCATTTTAAAATGTCCAGAAAATTGTGGATCGAGAACAGCTGGTGGCCCTAATTCTCCAGTCAGGTGCCATTCAACTATCAGGCCTGTAATTGAATCAGACATTTGGATTTCTCAACATGCGGAAGCAGTGTGCATGGGGTCGAAGTAAGAGCGATACTCGTAATTTAAAGAGTTTGGAGGATAGTGTTTATATGATAGTGTAAGGAATGGATTAAACAGTGTATTTATCAGCTCTAACGTAAGCTACAATCATTAGCATGTCCGGCTAACTACCTTACAACCTATAGTAGTAACTAAGCGTCGCTTTCAAGGCCCATTTAGGACTAGCATATCAACTGTGGAGTATTTCCCCACTGTCTGGAAACCACTCCTGGATGCTATCAGAGTTTAGGGTAATATTAGCAGCTCTGTGCAGGTCTTTATTGGATTTAGGGAAGTTTACACTACAGGAACCCCTGCCAACGTTACTGAGATTCATTCATTTCATCATTTGCAGATAGTCCTCATCCTAAAGGCCTTGCAAATATGAACAAGTATGTAAGCTATGCAGCCAAACAGGGTGATATTGGAATGAAATATCAGTATGATCTTACATTTTTCCTTATCATATAGACTAAAAAGCTCTACACTATAATACAACAACAATGGGCCTCATTCACAAACAGTGCGTACGCACAAATCTGTGCTTAAACCGGGCGTACGAATGTTTTACGCACAAATCCAGGATTCATCAATATTGTCTTACCTGAATTTGTTCGTACTCTGTGAACAAATTTAGAACCGCCTCAGACCATGCGTCCACACAAATGATGAAGGCCCGGTTGTCTTCGAAAATGTAAATACACACCTTTTAACTAAATCGTAGCATATTAAAACCACATTCATTAGAAAAGGCTTTAACAGACAACAATATTTAAAACCATTAATTTACTAATGCATTGGCAAAATGTATTAAATAACGATGAAATTGACCCCCTTTCATCCTCTGTGGCTTCACCACAGACCAGTGATGTGCTGACATGCTACGTTAAGCGTATTGTCTCATTTCTGGTTGTTCTTCTGTGTTACTCGTAGAGTAATTTTTCTGCTCTAGCTCAACCCAGTTAATTTTGTTATATTCTTCACTACAGCAGCTAATTACCCGCTATACACTTAAACTTACACTAGTTCTGCTCAAGCACTCATAGCTCTCTCCTTTTAGTGACTTCCTCGCTAATCCCAGTTTTTTTTACACGCCATACAGTTCTGCTGTTTAGCTTAGCAGTTAGCGATGGCTTCTCTCTCTCCCTCTCCCTCTCCTCTTGCTCTGTGTCAAATGTTTAGCTATTCCTCTGCCTCCTTTAGCAATAATGGTACATGTAATAAGTGTAGTTTATTTACCGCATTGGAGGCGAGACGTGAGTTAGAATTGCGCTTCCTCCACATGGTGCGAGCTGACCAAAGGGACCTCCTGTCAGCCGTCCCCTCTAACAGGAGCTCCCGAACAGCCGGGAAACCAGGGAGGCTGGGTGACTGTCCAAAAGAAGCATAGCCCTAAGCCAAAGCTCATGGTTCACGATTACGATAATCGGTTATATTATATATATATATACATATATATATATATATATTTTTTTTTTAATTATTATTATTATTTTTTTACTATCGTCACTTCCGAGGGAACGCATTGTTTAGCTTTTTTGCTCTAGGGACCGTGCTTTTCAGCACAATTGCCTCAACGTGGTTCAGTGGTTCTGAAAGTTTTTTGCAGTGATGTTACAACATCAACGTACTTCCGACTTTGCTACCGAACATAAACATATGTCCTTTCAACTGCAACACAATGCTGTGTTGTTTCTGGAGAGGATATATTTTGCATGACCACAAGAGGTGACGCGACTGGTAGCTATTGGAACCAATGACTAATGCTGTTGATTTCCTGTAGGCATATTGTGACGTGGCTCAGTGCTCAAGTACTGAATGAGTAAAAAGAAATCTAACCTAAGCTCCTCTTTAAAAGTGTTGCTTGAATAGGAGTCTCTTTATGCACCATATGTTAAAATGCGTGGTTTTGTTTCATAGGTCAACCCAGGACAAACAAGATATCTGTCCACTTATCAATAAACTGGAAAAGGCGAGGGATCAGTTGACGCAGAGCGAGCGAGTGACCTCGACAAAATCGAAAGCTGACGGCAGCTTTGCAAATGCATTGTTGATTATTAATTATGCCCTTTAATTTGGCAGCTGTCCAAAGGCTTTTAAAACTGTCATGCCAGTAGTTCCTTTCTCAAAAGGTTTTGAGAAGAGCAGCATAAAATGGGTATCATTATCTTTACCATTGTTCTTTTTAGCAACGCCTATTCTCGAAAATGACTGTCAAGGAGGGTTGTGTGCTTGATATCTAATAGAAAAGTCTAACTTAGATCAGAGACAGCCTGGGTCAGAGTACAGTGTCAAAGTGCATCTGTACTGTTTCTAAGTGCTACTTTTGACACAGCTGACAACTGCTTCTGAATAAAGAGCCTTGAGAAATGATTTGGATGCTGACCCTCTTTGAAACTGTTCACATTCATATAACACTAAAAGGAAACTGCATATGATACTTTGACCAAGTGTCAATTTTGCTTATGGGAGTATAGTATATCATAAAGAAATAAAGCACACAGCATTACATATGTGATCTTTATTTGAATGCAGATTACATAAATAACCTAAAACATGATCATGATCAGCACTGTGTGAATACAATAATGATTTGAAAAAGATTTACACCTTTGGGTGCTGAACAAAAACTCTGAATCGTAACTCTGTATACACACACACACACACACAAATAATAATAATAATAATCATCACACTCACAGATCTCTTTGATAAAATCTACACTTATGCCAAGGATCAGGTAACTTAACTTGCCTGACAGGTGTGTGACTCAGACAAAGCATTCCAGGAAGTTGACTGATGAACCTTCTTGTTGTTGTTTGATTATTGGTTTATATATCTGGAGACGTACAGTGAAATGATCGCTCCCTCCTGAAAGAGGCCTTTTTGGAAACCAGAAGACTGAGAGGTAAACAAATACAACATTTTATAAATGTCATGCTTATCTTATACAGGCCATTATTACTGCTATGATTATAATGCATTCAGGCAAACTGTAGAGGAGTATGCTATGGTATTCTTTACTCATGTGAAAGAACATTTAACACTAAACCAATTTTACATTGAACACATTTTACTAAACAGGTAGTATGAAAGTATTTGGGAACCTACTAAATGTAAACAGGAATAAATCAAACATATTGATTTTTATCTTTTACTTCTAAATAATACAGATGTATGCCCTTTGAGTACATTTCGTTAGAGAAAAAAGTGAATTGTCTCCCGGGAGCAGTAGTGCTCACAAACTGTTATACAAACAGTATTATCTTTAAAATTGCCATTAAATGTAGAATGTTAAAGGCCAGTGTCATGTTTCAGCCTTTTAGGAAGACCAGTGAAAGAATCCTTTCATCGATTAGCTGAGGCAAAAACAGACTAGCTTAAAAGCATAAAGCTGACTAGGAATTCACATTTGGCTTTTCAAAGGTAAAGTTAACTCCATTGTGTGGGATGATAATCAGGATCCTCTTTTTGGTCAATGTCATCACTGAGCTCAGAGTCTTGAGGATTTTCTGGTATAAGGGCCAGAAAAGTTTGTGGCCTTGCACCATAAAAATGTTTTAGTGTTTAAAATAATGTTAAATCCATTATTTGGAAACAGGAATAAAAAATCAAAATTACAAACCATGTACTTTTATAATGCTAGCAGTAAGTTAGTGTACCAGCATGTGTCAATTTCCTACCATGGAATTAGCAGTATTACCAGTTTTATTTCCACATATTTAGGATATTTTAGATATAGATATTTACCATATTTACAGTACTTTGAAAACATCTCAGAAATGGTGAAAAATCAGAAAAACAGATTTTTTTTCATCAAATATGTAATGGAATAACATTAAATATATGATATTAACAACAGTGAACGCTCATAAGTATTTTTATTTCATAAAAATTATAAATGTATTGTCTTAGCATCACTACCTTTATCACTAAAAACCGTTTGGTCGAGCATGTTTTTAGACAGTAAAAAATCATACTTACAAAATTATTTCAGCATATATATATATATATATATATATACACACATAATGGAATAACATTAAATGTATCATATGAACAACAATGAATAATCAGAAGTTTTTTTTATTTTGTAGCAAATAGTCAATTTGTTACAGCATCATTTGGTACAGCATGTTTTTAGAAAATGATTTGACCTTATAAGACTGTTTTTTATTGTATAAAGTCACATTATTCTGTTCAGTAAGCCTATTATGTTGAAATAATGTTACCTTTGAAAATTACACCAAACAGAGTCCTCAGGTCTATATACAGTCTATGGCCTGGGGGGACTTTTTTGTTGCCAGCTTCCAGAAAGGAGGTGAACTGAAACGGCATACTATTTAAAAAGGTGCTGCAAACTTTTTGAGCGGTAAACTAAATGATGTGACTGCACTGTGATGAAACACATCAGTGCTGGTGTTAATATTGACATTTCTTACCAAATTTATAAAAATCTGCATTTCACGGGTTGAAAATGGCTCAACAGGCCATCTACTGTTTTAAATCAGCCCTGAACCTGAGAGGCCAATGCTGACAGAGAGTCAACTGGTTGGGACCTGTCTACATCATGAAATGTAGGGCCACGCCTCCTACAGGTGTTGTTCCCTCACTCACTGCATTTTTTAAAATATGCTGGGAGAGAGGGTTCTAGCTGAATTTACAGTAAGGCTGGAGTTACACTTTAAAGACACAGTGACATTTAGTGGATTTTTTTAGCATAACATGCCTAAATCGAGTGGTAGAGACGGCTCAATCAGGTTCAACACATTTTTGAATAAGATATAGTGAAATGTGCTCTACCAAACAGTTGAGCAGAACATTGAAGGGAAACATGACTGGGCCAGTACAGAATCCTACACTCTGCAAACTGGCATCACATGGCTAGATAAGGAGTGATGAACTGTTTTGACTGTTTGTTTTGTTATGTTGTTGTTTTTTGACATTTAACTGCAGAAAGTTTTGGTCCATTTATCTCTTAATTTCATGAAGCCAGTCATGAAGAAATGATAGTCTGCTAAGATTGATTAAAAGCGTGTCAAAGTCTGGGAGAAAAAAACCTAGAAAAGAAAAGAAAAGAAAAGAAAAAATAACATGGAACAAGTTTAACATTTTGTTGATATTTTCAGCTTGCATGTTGATTAAAAACTTAATTTCATCCTGTTCCCATCATGGAGGCAATTGTTAAGGTACTTTAAACTAATTAACTAATTACTCTGAACACACAGATATTATACTCATATATATATGTGTATATATATATATATATATATATATATATATGTGTATATATATATATATATATATATATATATATGTGTATATATATATATATATATATATATATATATGTNACTTACACTTCACCTCCAATGTCTATCGCAATTAAACGTCCATGAATCAGCTTAGAAATCATAGGAAAAACGTGTGCCTTACAACTCCAGAATTTGCATGAGAATCATCAACTTTTTAAGTTTTCTTCAGTATCAAAGTACTGCAGTGATAGTTCTCTCTACATCCATGGGTACATTACTAAAACAAACTGCTAATAGCTTATTCGGCATACCTTTAATGGCACCAATTTGCCCAAGTGTAAAGAAATATTGTTAAAAAATGCCAGGACCAACACCCCCTCTTAGAGTGGTGTTCTATTTATGTTAAGTATAGGCTAAAAACAAAAACGGGGCTCAAGTTGCTGCCCACAGCATAACTCACTAACTTCCTGTTTACATCACCCAAAATTTGGGGCTGTGATTATCTACCAAATAGAAGTAAGACAATGTTGCACTACATGTATACTGTATAATATTTGGGAATTTGGGGGGATGATGACTCCTGCTTTAAGGGAAACTTTTGTTGGTATGCTGACATGCTGAACAATCAACATTCACTGAAGTTATGTAAATGAAATGGCAGCACGCCCTCAAACTTCACTAACAACAACAGGTTTTCCACAGTTATTAAGATTTTACACATTTTTTAAATTGTTGGCTTCCTGGTAGCATTTCGAACAAAACTTGTGTACCAGCACAATCTCACATAACATCTTAGTTTCAATCATCGATGATATCGTCAGCTATCAGTTTGTCCTATTAGGAAGAAATATATACATTTTTTCTGACTGATTTAGTAACAGGAAATCATTGTGTTGCTTGCATTCTCTCTCTAGTCGAGATGGCATTACCAAGGGCAGTAGGATACATGGTTGTTCTTCTGGTTATATGCTACAATCTGGAGAATCAGGTATACACACAGTCTCTGAATCTATTCTTTGAGGTAAGAATAAGAATTAGTAAGCAATAGCACTCAAGGTGGTAGTGCTATACCATGAGATACAGTAACTGGTGTGTTTTGGCTACATCGCTAAACATTACTCATGAAGTATGACTGATCAAAAGTGTAGTTTTGTGTATAATTAGTATTCAGTTACAGTTATTGTTTTATTTGGACAAACCTTACAAGTGAACTAATCAGATGGAAATTGATTTTTTTTCCAGGAATTGATGGGTACAAAAGCATCACACATTCATGCCAGAGAAAAAAGAATGAGTGAGTCACATTTTGATAATATCAGCAGAATGTATCAACTGTATCAGTGATACTGTGTTGTGCTTATTAGAGCAAAGAATATTGAATATTGACACCTGAATCTGTCCTTTTCTTGTCTCTGAAGTATGGGCCGTCACTTCACCAAGGATGCGGCTGATTATGTCTGTTTTATGTCTTCCCAGTTATGTTTAGTTCCTCTGATTATGCAGTCCAAGCTGTTATAAACATCTCTGACCTGGAACGTCTCCGAACGCTTTTGAACACATTCAGTCCTGTGCTGATCAGCAGCACTGCTGAAATTACCAGCATTGATGCCACAACAGGTATAACAACAGTCTTTCGTTTTGTTGCCTCGTTGTTTGACAACGTTAAATATATTTTAACTTTACCAGTAAACATGTCATGAAACCTTGATGTTGTGTGCTGCTGCTTCTTCACATAGTGTGTTCATCAAATGTGACTGGATACCAGTGCAGATGTGAGGAGGGCTTTGCTTGGTCATATAACAACTGCAGTAACTATGGAGCCTGTGATGCCGTCATTGGCGACACATGTGGATGCATTAATGCCCTTCCAGCTGATGGCCAGTACTGCCAGCTTAACACCAGTGGAACAGGTAGGACCAGCACAACCACAAGAGACGACTGCTCACTCAGTACAGACGTGATGTCTGATGTGTATCATCTGGGGAAAAAAACCACATGTTGATTCTGTGTTTATCAGTGAAACATTATAGAGTACATTAGTCATGGAAAGTAACATTTACAAGTACTGTACTTGAGTACAAATTTGAGGTACCTGTACTTTACTTTACTCCACTACATTTAGTTACTTTGCAGATGAAGATTTAAAAATAAAACTATAATAAGCATGTAAAATGCAATGCATAGTTGTACATTAACCATTACTTTAAACCATCCAACAGAATATAAAATGACTCATATTAGCAGCCGGCTATAATAAAATTCTTCTTACATGTTAATGCGTCAATAATAATAATCCAACAGTATAATATATAATAATGTAACTCTGACCACTGATTGAGACCATTTTCTCTGCATAGTGAGTACTTTTACTCGCTACTTTTACTTAAGTAAAACATTTGAGTACGTCTTCCACCACTCAAGTACCTTTCCTCAAATACTGTACATAACTACCTGAGTACTTCCACTCCGCTACATTTCAGAAGGAAACTGTACTTTGCATGCCGCTACATTCATGCTGCAGCTTGCAGATTCAGATTTTACATACAAAACATATGATTAGTTTTTAAAAAAGAATATGATATCTTGTTGTAGCTGGACATACAAAATGAGTAGTAAGATCAACTTGATCATAAAAAATAGAGACACTATAGAGTATTTTTGCAGTGTAGTATTGCTCTTTTATTCTTCCACCACTGGTGTTCATTCATTGTTTGTAAACCTGCTGCATTGAAACTATGTGCTTCCTTATTTACTCTTTTAATTCCTGCTTTAGTGTGTCAGCTGAAGATCTAACTGTTGATTATACATTTGTTAGTGGTATATTATTCTGGATACTGTTGAAAGACTTCATCTCACCACTCACCAAAAATGCGGATGACCATAAATCTGGAACATTTATGGGTGGATGTTTACAGTATTTTATATACTGTATATTGGATTTTAGGACAATGACCTCTTTTGGCCAGTAGATGATGCTTTGTATTCATCAAATCCCCAACCTAAATGCTCTGTTTGTGGTTGTTTTACTGTGTTGGTGTTATGGTGAGTGGTGGAGAAGGAAGGACCCAGGCGCAGACAGCGGTTGGAGGCATAACAGAGGGAGGTTTTATTGGGGAAAGGCAGGGAGGTAAACAGGGCAGGCAAGTAGGCAGGCTGGGCAGGCAGGTAGGTGAACAGGCGGGCAGGCAGGCAGGTAAGTAGACAGGCGGGCAGGCAGGCAAACAGACGGGCAGATAATCTGGCAGGCAGGTCAGCAGGCAGGTCAGCAGGTAGGGAAGCAGGTAGGCAGGCAGGCAGGTAACACAGAACATGGAACACTTCAACACCCAACAGTAAACTATGAACCGACGAGAACCAACTGAAAAGGACAGGTACAAATAGGGAAAGCACTGACGAGGGGACGAGACACAGGTGTGGTACAAACACAGGTGAAACCACTGAGGGCTGAGACGAGAGGTGGGAACACGAGACAGAACTTCAAAATAAGAGCACCCAGGGACCAAAACAGTTGAGCCTTATAGTTTTTCACTTCTTTTGTTTTAATGAGAAGCTCCTACAAGTGTCCTGAATCATGAAACAGGAACCACCTGTGACAGAAAAATATTCCTCATGTTCTTTTGCATGAACTGAAAAAAAGAATCTGTCACATGCAGACAGATCAAATCTCTACCAGGTTTTCTTCTTTAGTGAGTTTTGATTGAAAACATTACAGCTATTTCGCTTCATGACCTAATAGTCACCTCTTCGTATGAAAAAAATGTACTATGAAAACAATGTCTATATAATTAAAAAGCCTCCATCAGATTTCCTTCGAAGACACTGGCAGTGTATACTAGAGAAAATTGTGTATCTGCTTTAGAAAAGCCACATCTTATATGGTGGTGGTTTGGAAATGTGTACAGTATGTTTGACTCTGAGCTCATATAGCTTTCATTAGCTTGTAAGCTCTCAATTGTCAGACAACCAAAATAGTTAGTTAAAAGGTTTGACACATATATATTATATACAATTTACGTCATGATGACTGCACGTGTGGATTGAAAATATTACAACTGTTATAATTATACAATTATACAATTATAACTGTTCATGTCCTCAAAACCATCTCTTAATATGAGAAAAATAGCATTTTGCTTGGATTGCATGGATTAAGTAGAATAGATTCTTTGGTTGTAGTAGAAAATATTATTTAAAATCTAAAAGTATTATGATACTAAAAGTGCTGCTGGTTTTTGTTGTTTTTTGTTTTATTTTTACAATGCCAGAACCATCTACACCAACAACAAACGGTATGACACATCAAATGTAGAGAATGAAGGTCTGTGTGTGTGTTTCTAAAGTTTTGCACTGGTGCTGTAAAATCAAGAACATTGCATAGCTCTTGGAGTATCTGTTTCAAGTTCAATTCAGCTAAAACGTTTGACAGCTTTTTCAATACTTTTGCCTCTAGGCTCATATAAAACATTATTGATCTGATTTTGATTTATTGATATTCAGATTTTTTTATTTTTTTTATTTTACAGACACAAAAAATGCAACAACTACAGCAGTGACAACAACAACACCAATGACAACAACTACGCCAGTGACGACGACAACAAGAGCAATGACAACAACAACAACGGCAAAAGCAACAACACCAACAACAAAGGGTATTACACATAAAATGTAGAGAATTAAGTTTTGTATAAGTCATGAAATTGCTTCTTTGTGATAACAGCTGTTTCTGTTGTAGAGAAGAACCTTACGCTTACCATGGACATGGCATTCAATTCTTCATTCAATAACCCAACCAGTCAAATTTATATAGACACTTATAACTCTGTAAGTTCTTCTGTCTGTGTCATTCAGTTTTGTCCCAATGTTGATGCAATGAATTTATGTGATATTTGATACGGATCTAATTGTAGAACTGATAACAAGCAGACTATGTCACTATCAACAGATTCAAATACAATGTAAGAAGCACATCCCAACTCTAGAAAAAGCAGAGTTAATTAGGTTCCGGTAAGTCAAACTTTATTCTTTTTATTTTACTCTCATTCTTATATCGGTTTTGGAGATTCTATACTTTTCTACTGACAGTTTGGTTGTTGTCAGGATCGTAGCATACTATATTAGCATAGTGCCAGGGTAATTACATTTTTTATATTTTTATAAAAGAGTGGTAGCAAAGATGTCTTGACGCCTCAGTAAGATAAAGGGTGTAGTTGCTACATCGGAAATGATAATTCTTTACATTATTTTTAGCCATGCTAGCAGCATGGCTCTAGGGATGGCAATGTCAAATATCTCAACATCTACTGGATCCAACATAATGTATCCTAATGACTTTGGCGAACCCCTCTCTAGTGCCACCAGGAGGTCAAATTTTTCACTTTTCCATTGAAATTTCTCACCATCTACTAGATGGATTGGCACCACATGTGGTCCAGACATGGTGCCAAAATAATGTATGTTAATGACTTTAGTGACCCCGTGACTTTTCCTTCAGTGCCACCATAATGGTGACAATTGTGGTTTTGAGTAAAATGTCTCAACAACTATTGGATGGATTGCCAATTGCCAGACATTGATTTCCCTCAGGATGAATAATTTGCCCAATACTTTGGTCTAATACCAAATACCTAATGGAATTTCCATCAGCCTAAGATGGACTTTGTGTTTAGTGCTTTGTGTTTTAGCAAATGTTAAGCTGCTGAATTAGCCACTAGTATGGCTGTAGATGCTTAGTCTTGTTTCTGGATTAATCTGGAGTTGATACAGTTTACAAAAAGCTGCTGTGTACTTTGGCTCATCTCAATATACCCACAGTCAAATATAGCGCCATATAAAATGTTTGCAGCTGGTATTATTCACGTACTTAGTCAGTACCTAACAGGTGCTGTGATTAAAGAACAACGAAGCGGAATGTTGAGGTATTTACAAGTTGTTTCACTTTATGTAACAGGTGTTTATATCCTCTAACAGGCACAGCAAATTGAGCATCAGCATGTTATCTTGTTTTCAAAGATCAACACTGACTGAACTGAAAGCTAGGGTAATTGGGGCAAAACAAGAAACCATACAGTGTTAAAGACCTCTTTGTAGGTGGTTAATGGTGGTAAACATCAAGTTTCTAAAGAAGATATAATATGATCCTGAATGGAATACATTATACCTGCTTGTGATTGGATTTTCATTGGGATTCAATTCTGTATTTCAGGAGTGGAAGCACCATCGTTGACTATACTATAAGAGCAACCTCTTTACAAGAAACGGAAATTAAAGCAGTACAAACAGGGATATTTACACAGCTGGCAAAAAACTACCCTATGCTCTATCAGAGTAAGACAGTTTTACACATTTCTGAAATATTTGAGACACAAAATATTCTGTGATTTTTTTTTTGTTTATTGTCAAATCAGCATTGTTGGTCATGTCAGGAATATCTGATCATTTTGTACAAGTGACTGTATAATAATTGAAATACCTTTTTGTACATTTTTTTAAGGCCCAAATTCCTTACAGGTTGCCCCATCTAAAATATTTTTTGGGAAAACTGTGACTGTGCAATGTGGTCCTCCAGATAATCTCACATTCACCAACTGGACTGCAGAGTGGACACGTAACAACACATTAATACTCGAAGATAGTGAACACAACTTTTCAACAAAGGATGGCGCAGCAATATTAACTGTGTCAAAGATTTTTAGCACTGACAATGGTAAGAAGTAGATCTAGAATGGTGCAGTCAATAATTACTTTTATTTCTGACTCAGATGACATTTACAAATCATACACATTTACAATGCTGTCTAGGACTTTTCTCCTTGTTCTGGCCTGCGCCTATACAGAAATCTGATTGTTTTGAGAGCATGTCTTACAATGCAAAACCAACACCTACACTGTGTCCATTGTTTAGCCTGACCCACCAATGCCAAAAATATTGATCTGGTCAAGGTAAGATATTTTGACCAAAAATTTAGACATGGTTTTACTCCACACAGCTATAGTGAAGTATCAGGCTGAAATTATTCATATATCTAAAGTGGTAACCATTGGTTTTTGCATCAGTCTTTTTTACCTTTCACTTGAAACCTCAAGTTAAAAGTAAAAAATTCTACAGATTGAAATAAATCACAGAAGAGGCAAAGAAATGATTTTCCTACTGACAGAATCCTCGATATGCAACCTGTCGACACTCCATTCTGAATAATGGGGAACAGCCAATAATAGACATGACCCAGTATTCACTAAATAGTTGGCCGTTATCTAACCATATATTCAAATTCAGACTCCTTCTCTTGTGTTCTTTTAAACCCATTGGAAATGTAGAACATGTAAAAGGAGCTAAAGATAGGTCAGGCAAAGACAAAAGCACTCCTCTTAAAGTCCAACTAAAATTACTTCAACACAATTTTTTTTTTCCAGTCAAAAATAATGTTAGTGCTATTTTAAATTTGACCACAGCCTGCAGGTTGAGCTCAAGCAGGGGAACGAGACAAAGTAAACAAACTTGCGCTGTAGTCTATAAGCCACAGACCATAGTGTGTTGTTATTGAAGAGTAAGTACCACACCAGCATCTAAACAGACCAAAGTGACATTTGCAGTTAAGGTTATATGCTGTTCAATGAGCTGCAACTGAGCAGCTAATTGGATATCTAGCCTGCAAACTAACGTTAGCAGTGCAGTATAGTAAAATAGTCACATTTTAAGTCACACCCAAAAAAAAACATACACAGACAACCAGAGACATGAACAGAAGAACATACCTCCTGACATGCCACCCACCTCAATGTAAGCAAAACTGAATGTATGTTTTTGACTGAGTGTAAGTCTGTAAATTAAGATCCAGACCCAGATATTATAGTAGCACGAAAAATATTATCAGTAGTGCATGAGTTTAAATATTTAGGCATAATAATCGATTCTCACATTCAAAGCTTGAACAGAATCAAATTCAATTTGGCAAATTTCACACATTAGGAACAATTTTACTACCAAGGCCTCAAAGTTGTACGTCAATGCCATGATTTTCTCACACAACTACTCTCTTACCAGCTGGATACAAACAGGTAGGACCACATTACAATCAACTGAAACACTTTACAAGTTAGGTTTGAAAACATTGGATAAAAAGTCTAATTCATATCATCATTGTACAATTTAAACTAAATATGATTTCTTAAACTGGGAAAACATGATCAAATTTGATATTTTACTTAAAACGTTTCATGGCCTGGCCCCCCCTCCACTCAATGAATTCATTAAACAAAATCAAAACTCATCTACCAGAGCGACTACCAGAGGGGGTTGTAAAATACCATATAGAAAAAGTACCTTTTGGCAGTCAGGCTTTTCCTATCGAGCTTCTTTTAATGTTTTTTATATGCAATCAACCTGCCAGGGACTGGCACATTTACATGATGGACCTGTGCCCATGTATATTAGTGTGCATTGTCCCTTCTTAAATAAAATAAACAAAAAAATCACCAGGCAAATGGCTGCATGTTTATACAAGAGAGTTGAACAATACAAATTTAGTTCTAATCTCAGAGACTGATGATGATTGGCATGAACATAATTTTCGCCATCATGAAACTGGAAACTATGAAATAGAATGTTCTCCATTTTTGTTTTTCCTCTCAACGGAGAACACAACACATGTGATTTACAAAGAAGATATGTATCCTGTAGCAACAAAAACAATTGAATTTCAGTTGGACTTTAAAGGTATCCATGGACACTATTCACGTCTCCTGACTCAAAGTTTACAGCACAAAATATTTGGAAATTGTAGAAGAATGTTGCTTCCGTTATATCTAAATCTCTGTCTCTGTGCATAAATGCTGACTTAGGTTGCTGTCCCCCTTGTAACCTGATGGTGGTGTCATCCCATCTATTTGTTTGGTAACAATGGCTTCACATTGATTTGATGTTAATTAATGATCACCTTTAATTTCAGGACTTTATGAATGTAAGCTGAGACAAAACACTGACAAATCAGTTTTCAGAGAGAGTGGAACATTAACTGTCATAGCGATACCCTTGGTTCAAGTGACACCAATCAGGCAAAACGTCTACTGTAAGGGTGCAAAGCAAGTGACACTGAAGTGCTCTGTCAACAGTCCCTATACGGTGATGTTTGATGGCAGACCTGATTCAGGTAAACCTAAAACAAAAAAGCACCAAAAAGCAAATCAGCTATTGGAAAATCTTATTAATGTAGTTCTCAAACAACTGTCTGTGAGAATGTGTATACATATATGTTAGTCAATGTTGATAGTCTTTGTTCAAGCTGAGTGTTGTTTTTTATATGTTTAGGCCCAGATGTTACAATCACCTATAACTTTCCAATCTCTGACTGTGGACTCAAGGAAAAGAATTTCACTTGCCATGAGAAAACCTATGAAGAATTTCAAAAAAATATAACACTGAAGTTTTTCGATAAGCGTAAGTATTAGTCCAGACATTAGCACATTTAATACAATTCAGTTCAAGATATAATTTCCTGTAAGTAAAAATATATCTATTTCTTTCTCTCTAGAACCTGTCTGTGTTGATCCTTACTTTGGTGATGGACTTATTAATGACATGGCTGTAGCTCCCTGCGAGCCAGGCAATGTGGGAGAAAAGACAGCAGTTTGTACGAAGAATGGTACATGGGAAGTTCAACAAGACAACTGCATCCTACAACAGGTTCAGGAGCTGCTCGAGCTGTCTACGGTGACCTACTTCTCCATCTGTTTCTGACACCAAGTGATGGTATAGACGGGTGGATTTAGTGATTGAAACTCCAGCCTCCATCGTGTCTTATTTTCACCCTTTCTCTAATTGAGAATGTTGGTCTTGGCAGTGGTAGAACAAGTACTCAGATCTAGTAATACCACACTGTAAAAATAAAAGTAAAATAAAACTAGCTAATACAGTAATCCAAAGACTTTCTTGGTGGTTTTAAGGTATTCCAGAGGGACAAGCAAAATTACAAAATTGACAAAATAATATTAACTCATTGTCCACCTATAATTAATGTGTAGCATCTGCTGAATCCGATACTTCTATTTACCTAAAAATGACACAGCTGCCCAGTGCACACTCCAGCTACAACTTAAAAATGAGATAAGATAGAACAAAATTCCTCTGAAAATAATTATTTTGTGCCAAAGATGCTTAGTATACATATTAAA
This sequence comes from Maccullochella peelii, assembly GCA_002120245.1. Lineage (NCBI taxonomy): Eukaryota > Metazoa > Chordata > Actinopteri > Centrarchiformes > Percichthyidae > Maccullochella > Maccullochella peelii. Next base: position 16,208 of record LKNJ01003745.1, on the reverse strand, counting down.
AATATACAGTATACACATAGCAGAAGAAGATATGCAATGTTGATTAAATATGTAAGTCACATTTAAATGCCAGCTGTAGCTGACCTACCTTATTTATCACAAGCTACTTGGTTCAAAACTATAAAAATGATCAGCTTAAGTTTTTGATATGATTTGAATCAAAGTTTAACTGGGAAAATGCGACTCCTGAAAAATGACGTGAAGTGATCAGCTAGAGAAATGATGTATCACTCTGTCAAAGTTACTGGAATAACAAAAACACTTCCACTCGTGATTTACAGTGGTGTTACAGAGTGGAGTTTCAGCCCCCACACACAATCTTCAGCCGAATACAAACACGTGCAAACCCGACAACAGCCAAGTTTAACTTTAGGCTGTCATAAAATTACAGTTTAGTGAATTGATGTATTTTGACAGTCTGGGTGTCAGACCTTTTTTCACATTCACACACTCATTTACTCACAAATTTTCACTTGCTCTCAGTGTAGAGGCCGGCTGTCATAAAGCAGAACAGCACTGCAACATTAGCTGGCTGAGGTGGACAGAGTACAGCAAAGAAAGGATTGGATTTAGATTGGGTTTATTTTGACCAATACCGATCCAATAAAATATGCCCGGATACTGATCCTTTGCACTGGCTCGGGGCATCTCCAATATTAACATTTGGGGTGATGTATATTTGTGTTTAGGGACTTTTCTGTGCTTTATGTAGGTTAGCTTTTTCCCCTTAAAGGCACCTTAACATCTCTCCTGCTCCATTTAATCTGCTGCTTTTAAAGGGGATGAAAGAAGCTCAATTGATTGGTCATTATTGAATCTCACCTCAACTCCACCAGCTGATACCTTATTCTTCCTTATAATAATGTATTTAGTCTCACTTCTACATTATGTCACACTGCGCCAGGACTGCACTACTGCCAGTTGTCAACAAAATTGCAAAAACTCAATTGGTCATACCCATATGCGCTTGCATTTGCAATTGAGCAGTTTACGGATGAAAGATTGCACCAAATTTCACCATGACTGATTTTTCTACAAACAAAAACTCATGCTATGAAAATAATTTCAAAGATGCTATAAGTGAATAAAAAAGATCTTTTGATCTTTGAGAAACTGTGTGATGACACTGCTTTTTTTTCTTTTAAATCTCACAGATCTTGACTAACAATTCATTGCCAGCCTTCTTGAAACTACTCAGCAATGTCACTGTCAACTTAGGTAACAAAGTGGTTAACTCTACTGCAAACATTAATGCCATTGTTGTAATACTCAACAATGTAGCCAACGTGACATCATCATTAAATATCTCAATAACTAATTCTTCAATGAAGGTATGTGAATTAGTCTGCTGAGGTTTACACATGTCCTACACAATATACACTTTCAATACAATTTCACATGATCTAATATCTTCTTTCCTTTCAATTTAGGATGTCCTGTTAACTGCAGGTGTACTCACCACAAATGGGGCAAGGAAATCATGGGACATTCTAAACGCCAATGACACCAGAAACATCTCAGTAACAAGAAGTGTCAGCTCAACATTTTTGCTGTCCCTTGAGACCATAACAAAACGCCTTACCAATGACTCTTTTGACATTGTCACACCTTCTATTCTCTTGAACAAAACTACATTCACAGACACTTTCAGTGCTGACTTTAACTCTTCAGTGAACATATACATACCAGAGTCTGATGGAGGAAACCAGTCAATCACTGTGATAACATTTGCCTCAATGGATAATGTCCTCCCTGCAAGAGACAAAAACAATTCAACCTTCTACATCATCAATGGGAGAGTCGTACTTGTTCAGTCCAGTGGCACCATTAATAATGTTTTGTTCACATTTGATATTCTAAACAATTCTACGAACAACCCTCAGTGTGTTTTTTGGAACTTCAGCCTTTTCAATGGTCTTGGTGGATGGGACAACAACGGCTGCACGTTAAATACAACAAACAACAAAAACGTCACCTGCAACTGCACCCACCTGACCTCGTTCTCTATTCTTATGTCACCCAACAGCCCAGATGACATTGTGTTGGATATTATAACCTACGTTGGAGTTGGCATATCCATGGCTTCCTTGGTCATATGCCTCATTATTGAAGCTTTCATATGGAAAAAAATAAGGAATAACAACACATCTTACTTGCGTCATGTCTCCATTGTTAATATTGCTATGTCTCTCCTGATTGCAAACATCTGGTTTATTATTGGGGCAGCCATTTCAAAGGATAAAAACGTACCAGCATGCAATGCGGCTACATTTTTTATCCATTTGTTCTACCTAGCCCTGTTCTTCTGGATGTTAGCCTCAGCTCTGCTGTTGCTCTACCGCACAGTCAATGTCTTCGACGGGGGTTTGACTAAAAGATCTATGTTGGCTATTGGATTCTCTCTAGGCTACGGGGCACCTCTCATCATCGCAATCATAACTATAGCTGTAACTGCACCCAACAAAGCATACATCCGAGGACCTGGGATCTGCTGGCTCAATTGGAAGGAGTCCAAAGCTCTACTGGCATTCGTGATCCCTGCACTGTTAATAGTGGTGATAAACCTTGTAATCCTGCTTGTGGTGATATATAAAATGTTGAGGAGAAGGGCAGTGGGAAACGCTGCACAAGCAGCCGAGAGGCATATTCTGGTGGTTATTGCTAGGAGTTTGGCCGTCCTCACACCATTTTTTGGATTAACGTGGGGTCTGGGAGTCGGGACCCTCATCGAAGAGTACAAAAGAGGAGCCCATATTTCATTTGCATTCTTCAATTCGCTGCAGGTACAATACAGTAGTTAATAATACTGATCTATATATTACTGTATACTGTGGTACATAAAATTATTTTACGGATTCTGAATAGTGAGTTGCCTTTTGTCGTTGAAGCCCACTTAGCTGATGCTACTCTGTGTGTCTTTCTTTAAAGGGTTTCTTCATATTGGTGTTTGGAACGCTGTTGGACAAAAAGGTGTGTATGTCTCAGTATTCAAAATTTAAATTAACTGCTCACTTAATTAAATGGAAAATCCACTCTGAAGTAGAATTCACACCTGTTTTCTCTAGTATTGTATTGCTAATGTGTAATATATGAATTTGCTGCTGAGCAGCAGACCTGATGAAAATCCAGAGACAGTGAATATTGAAACAAATTCGAGAACATTGTTATGGCAACCATTGTGATTTTACTGAGATATAGAGACATTATCTAAATTCAGCATCTCAAACAAAAAATCTTACAGAGTTAGCTGACGTCGAAAGGGCACTGTATTTAAAAAAAAACATGCAAATTTACATGTGTTGTTACAGGTACTAGTGGGAATTTGAATAATCCATCCAGTTTTTGACAGCTTATCAGACATAAAAAGTTGAATCCTTTGTCTTGACAATTAGAAGTAAATAGCTATTAAATTGTTATGTTACAAAGTAATCTACCAGAAATCTATGCTTGTACATATTTGATTAGCCAACGCAGGGCATTTAGTACAGTCGTTACTAACCTCTACTGACAAACCAGCATGAAGTGCAACAATACTCCCACCTACTCAAGTCAAACAACACCTTTTAGTCACGATTGCCTGTCATAAACATGAGTAATACCACTGTTGTGTCAGCTAGCATATTACCTCTTGTTGCTTGCTGTCTTTAGCCGTCCTTCAGTGAGCTACTGTAATGAAAGTAAATGATAGTCATGACTTTGAAATCCAGAACACTGGTAACACTCTACACTTCTTTGAACTACATAAAATTATACGTGTTGACCCTTTAAAAACATGTTTTCATTGAAACAAACTTGTTTGAGTTTTATGCAGTCTGCTAATTTTTGAGAATTCACTTTCCAGGTGCGGTTAGAACTAGCAGCAAAGTCACAAACTTCCAGAAGTAGGACAAGGGTAAGGACAGTTTTCTTAATCATGTCATTTTTTTTTTGTTAGCAGATTCAAATATTGTGGTGATTCATGTTTTTGCTTTTATTCTTGTTTTAGAGCACCAGCGCTGGAATCTCATTATCAAGTGGATTGGACTTTTTCCGGAACTGGAGAAGAGGAAGAGGTATAACAACAAAGAAACAAAAGCTCAAAGGCTAAACTTATAAATGTAGCGGTTTTTTTTAACTATGCTATGTTAGTTGGTCAGTCGGTCCACCACTTTGGTCTAGATTGAAATATCACACAACTATTATAACAACTATTACTATTACAACTATTTGGACGGATTGCCATGAAATTTTGTACAGACATTCATGCTTCCTAGCGGATGAACCCTAATGATTGATATCTCACCATTTACCAGATAGATTGGCACAACATTTTGATAGAGACATTCATGTTCCCCAGAGTATCTTAATGTGTAATGTAAAGTGGTATTCCATCTGGTCAAAATTTGACATAAGACATAAGCCACAGCTGTACTGTATGATTACTGCTAATTAGCAAATGTTAGCATCCACACTAAACTAAGATCGTGACTGTGCTTAACCTTAACAGCTAATGCCACTGTTCACATCATATCGTCCAGAGATTTTAGGAATTGCTAATGACTATGATACCTCCCACCTGATAGAAAGAATGCATAAACATCAGCATGTTAACCATTTAGCTCCAAGCACTGCTACGCCAAAGTACAGTCTCACAGAGTCATGGCTGTAGACTCGCAGTCTTGTTTTAGTATCAGTTGACATATTGTTTTGCCACAGACTGAATCACTTTGTTTTGTTGCTGTGTTTTCAGATGGTTACAATATGTCATCTAGTGACTCCGGTGCAGCTCACTCCTTCACCAGCACTTGATGGCCTTTGCAGACAGCTCTGGTCAGTCGCAATGACAGCCAACCAAGAAATCCAGCTGTTTCACTTGTTTTTTTTCTTTCTTTGTCACAGCTATAACACGTTAAATGTATCAAGTATAATATATGTATAATGTAGCATCCAAGAAGAGTCAGGCTGGTTATTTGGAAAGACAAACAAAGCATTAATACAGGCATATTTTAAAAGTTGCATTTCGCCAAAGCACTGCTCAAAACTATGTAAAACACCAGCAAAAATAGTTATTATTATTATTACATAATTTGTGTTGGATGTATAGTATTATCTGTATTGTAGAAGTAACTGCTTTTAACCATTTTCATCAGATCACAGTTGTTTTTGACAAAAAGAGTTGTATGTGCTTCCTACAAAGTGCACATAGAGAGAATTGATTTTATATCTGATGTCTTTTGTGTATACAGGTTGCTGTGTGTGTGTCTGTGTGTGTGTGTGTGTGTGTGTGTGTGTGTGTGTGTGTGTGTGTGTGTGTGTGTGTGTTGACATTTAAAAATATTCATCACATCCTTTTCAAACAACAAAATGTCCACAAAGTAGATGCAAACTGCCTCTGGTTTTGGCTGACTTTGCCAATCAAATCAAGGCAAGGCGGCCTTACACAGATCAGTGAACTTGTTTACTCAGGGGGTTGGCATCACAATGACAAATTGACTTGGACAGGTCTATCAGTCAAATATAAATCCACAGCCACTTTCCACACTTACCCTCCCAGATCTCGGTGACATAGCCTTGCCACACTGTAACATCAGAAGCTGCTAGTGGCAGTATTGTTTTTGCACATCCATAATGCCGATACTACATAATAAATGATAATTTTATGTAAAAAACAAAAAACAAACATAAACTACACACCCAATCATGTTTGTATTAGAAACATGTTACTGTTATATGACGACATTTGTGTGTGTGTGTGTGTCCTTGTGTACAACAAATGCTACTTGATATTCTGTGTATATTTTGTGCAGTAATCCTGTGTAGCAATAGAACTCATCAGAAGTCAGGTCACAGTTTTTATAGCTGCAGTGTGTGATGGGGATGTTAAAGTGACTACCAAATGGTACTAAACTGTTCAAACCGCTCAGCAGGCTTTATTAAAATGTCTTTTATTAGTCTTATTTTCAATTAGGAAAGGTCTTAAACGTGAGACGATGCCTGGACTCATGAGAAATCACATGGACCTACAGGATTTAACATTACATATATAAATATAAAATCAGTTCTTCAGGTTTAATAAGTTACGTTTAATACGTTTTAAAAAAGAGAAAAAGAGCGAGGGAGCACCTGTGTAGATGCAGATGTGTGGAGGAGCGGTGTGTTTAGTGTCTTTTGTCATGGTGATCAACTAAATATTTTGTCATGATCTAATTTTATTTATTTTCTGATCTTGTGTTGTGAGCAACGTTATGTTGGTAGTTTAAGAACAGACAGTTCTTCGTATGTGTGAGATGCAGTCGGGCTGTGTGGATGTAATTATTTGTGTAGCCTGAGCCTGGATGCCATAATATTGCGACTGATGTAAAACATATCGCCCAGCCGTAATGTTCATTCGTGTGCTGTATCTTTTGTCGATCAAAGTCATTTAGCCTATTGTTTTTATAGCTTGGCAGTGAAAAACAAAGTAGCACAGTGGAAGTAGCAAATAAGATCATTGGCATTCAGTACACAGGTAAAACAAGCAGGCAGCTTTGACATCATAGTCACTCCATCCAGGCTACCACAGGCTCTGCTGTAATTTTTGTGTATAATTGATGTTGCATTGTACTATACATTCTATTTAGCAAAAGATTATGTCTTGAATTTGTACAATTGAATGCAGCATATGTATCAGTTCTATAGATTATGTGTTTGTGATTAATGAAAACATACTAATTAATGATTAAAATTAAACCCTTTCAAAAACCCACCCAACCTTGCAGGTCAGTTTCTTCTTTACAAAACCTGTCACCTGCACTATCCTAAAAGAGGTTTGTCTACCTGTATCAGTTGCACTATGCCTTTAAATCTTAGAAAGAGTTACAGCTCTGCGGTTTTACAATATGATAAGTATGTAGGTGTGGTTGAAATGTGAGGCCACATGAATAGTAGTAAATAACTGAAGGTGTATAGGTATTTTAATGTTCAAAACTGACATCAAGGAACAGTGGATAGTGGTAAGTATTATCACATACACATTGATATTACAGGGGTTCTATATGTTAGTCAAAATAGATGTGTAGGAGCTTAAACACAGCACAACTTGACACTTAAAGACATACTCCTGTATATAAATGTACATAATATTATTCATTCTTTTTCTACTCTCTCAGACAAAGCACTGTTTAGCAGACTGGGTCAGTAACAACACACTGACTATGGCTGTCCTGTTCAGCCTGTGGTTATTTTTGTGTTGCTTGACCTCATAAGGCTGTTAAGTGGTTCGCATAACCTGAAATTTTTCTCATTTCCAAAAGTGCTAGTGGGACAACAGTGCAGAACATTGTATCCAGCTGCACATATGACCACAAAATTGTGACTGAGATTAATCCATTTGGTGTGCTGTAATGTTTTTGGAAATGTTTTTTTCTCGAAATACTGTAAATACAACTGCAGATTTACCTGGACTAACTACCTCTAAAACGGGAGTTCCCATTACCTACTTCCCCCGCAATTAGTCTTTTTTACACTTAGATTTTTGTACACATTTGTGGTATTAGTGAGCTTTAGAAATGCTGGAAGGCAGATTTTGTTATCCTGGACAGAACCAGGCTAGTTGTTTCCCCCTTTTTCCAGTATTTGTGTTAAGCTAAGTTAGCCGGCTGCTGGCTATAGCTTCACATTTAATGGACGAGTGTGGTATCAATCTTCTCATTTAACTATCGTCAGAAGGCTTATTTAGAGTATTTGCCAAAATGTCTAACTTTAAAAGAGGTATATGTTTATTCTGTAAGGCCTTTATACCTCAGGATTTGGTATAAAGGTAAAAATTTGTACCATTATATCACTATCAAACCGTTATCACTTGACTCAATCCAACAAACTTTTCACAATCCCACGTTTCTTGATAATATAAAGGAAAGCTGTCTCACTAAATGAAGAACAACATTGATACTGTATGTTGTACCTGAGTTTTTATATTTCAAAAATCATTCACTGTAATATAAACCTGTAAATTTGGATTTGATGATCACACGGATCAAGAACAGTGCTTCTAAGGAATAGAAAGTGTTTCTGAGGAATTGCCTTTTTAAAATTGTTTGCCACTAGTGTAGTAGTTTGTAGTGTTTTACTGGACAGATTACAATAAAAAGAAACAAAACCAGTACAGGTCTACCTACCGACACAGCTGCTGGCAGCAGAGCTCAAAGTCTACAAGGATCATTACATCCCTTTTGCTGCTATGCAAATACCCAGACATGTGTTAGTTTGCTAACCTAAAGTAAAGAAGGCACAAGAGACAAAATAAAAATAGACAGAGGGAAGAGAAAGTTTATGACTGCTCTGTTTGCTCTTGACATAGAAGACGAGGAGCCTGTTCCAGAGTTAAATGCACCATCTTCAATCAATTTTACTGCCCTCCAGACACTTTCTTCTGTCTGACCTTGGCCTAATGTGTGGCGTGACTTAAGTTGAGAGATTCAAATGAGCAGGGGAGCCATGAGAAAATGCAAAGAGCAGAATTTGCAGGCGATGTTTTAATTTGCCCTCTGATTGGGTTTGTTATCTTATCACAGGAAGTTGTTAATATTTTTTTGTCTAAAAATACTTAAACATTGCTTCAAAGGTCAAAGTTGGTTATGGTGATAGTCTATAGCTGTGCTTTTAAATGTGTTTTAAATGTGCATTATTTATTGTTGAGCCTTGTCAAAGGAAAATTTGTTACTTTGTGACAGACAATAAAGTTATCTTATCTTATCTTACACATTGTAGTGTAATCATTGTGCTCTTTCTTAGTTTCTGACTTCATATCCTAGTTGTCTCATTCCCTTCTCGTATCACTGTACTTTTGCTGCTGCAACAACCCCACAGTGGTCAATACTTTCTTTACGTCCTATCATAAGCTGTGGTGAAGTATTCAGAACCTTTACTTAAGTAAACCAACAATGCCACAATTTAAAAATACTCTGCTACACATAAAAGTACGTAAGTAGCAAAATTACTTAAAGTACTCACTATGCAGCCAAATTGGGCTTTGTCAGTTTGTCAGTCACATTATTATATATTATACTATTGGATTATCATTATTGACACATTACCATGTAAGCAGCATTTTAATATTGTAGAGCTAATTTAACTCTTTATGTGCTGTTTGGTGGTTTAATTTACTGTATAACGCCTTGTATTGCATATGCTCTTTATAGGTTTTTAAAATCTTCACCTGTAAGGTAACTACAGCTGTCAGATAAATGTAGTGTCATCTGTCTTTGTGACATGTGATTGGATTTGTTGGTGACCCCACTTCTTTCAAGTGATCATGCTCGTCACTGGATTGGAATATCTTTAGTCAAAAGAGCCAGGAAATAAACAACTTTGTGATTACCAAGGATCTTCAGCTTGAGGTTTTATGAGGCCAGCTGACTCAAAGAGAGCACCAGCTGAACTGGTTTCATGAGACCGGCTGCTGCTCGGTGACCTTCTGAAGGAGAGTGCTTGATTTGCTTAACAAATATCCATGGAAAGCTAAAAGGCTCTGTGCATATGCTGTCCAGTCCAGCTGACACAGAGACATGCCAACCATGCAAATGGTCTTTCAACACAAAGTCAGGACTTCAGTGTGTCCAGTAACACCCCCCCACCCACCCACCCCCCAGCATACACACCATGTCCAGCCTAACCCAGTCTTTCTGACAGATGTGCTCACTTCCTTTGCCTCTAATTCTGATGTGTACCTGACAGACATGGAATACAGACGGATTTCTGTTTGCTAATTGCAACGGGTTAATCATCTGCTTTCTGTACAATGCTGCACACATGTGAAGCCAAGGTAAGAGCTTTTTATTAATGTGTTTTTATCTTTGTGAGAGACATGAGATCTTAACAGAGGCTAGATCTTACCAAGTAGCACCTAATTGTAATATATATAGTATTATCCATAAGTGTTATTAGTTTATTAGCATTATTAATAGCATATGAAAACACTTGATATGTTAAATGTTGCCAAATGCCAAAATGAAATGCTTTACTGGTGTAAAAATGTACACCTTATTCCTGTGACAATGAGTAGTCCAGCTAAGTATATTGTTAGCAGGAACTGTACTGTTCCATGGGCCAAAGCACAGAAAGCTAATACACTATTTTGTGATATCATCATATAGGACTGCATGGAGATTTCTCTACTTACATGAATAAGTGACTCTGCGAAGAATCAGAGTAAGTGAATGGGCAATTTACTCTTTCTTTAATGAAATGGTTCTACAGAAAGTTGCACATGGGGTGTGAAAAGACTTCCCTCTTTCCTGAAAAAACCCATACTGAATGGATGCAGATCTATCTTCAAACATTGAGGTTGTGTGTTGAATGATGAATGCTCTTCAGAAATAGGCTTGTACCTCTACTTTTGGGATGTTTGTGAAGCTTATAATTAGTTTTGGTTGAAACTGTGTTTACAGTCAATGTACAAATCAAAATAAGAAAACCACACAACAGGTTAGAAAATCACCATATCAACACCTTTGATGATCTCAACAAAAGTGGACACTGTAAGCTTCAAAAAGAATTATCATTATTACTGAGGTATTTTATAATAATAATTATGGATATGGCTATTGAGCAGGTGTTCCTGTCATTGTGTCCAATCCTTATAAGTTAGTTAATCTATGCATTTGTGTGTATGTAGGCGTGATAACTGTATGTATGCACACATCAACGTGCAAGTATTCATGACACATATCTGCACGTCCATTTATGAACATGTGCATATTTGTGCGAGAACATGCATGCCTTTTATGTGCCGACTGTCTGTGTTGTTCCAGTGTTATATACACACAGAGTGTAACAATGGCTAAAAGGAAGCCATGTCCTAACTCAACAAGAAAATGAGGTGGGCATGATCAACAGGCCTTTGACCATACTGGATATATATCGCAGTTGGTGTGTGCAGAAGTGAACAGTGCACTGTTACGAGAAGCAGGGAAAACCACCAACTCGTTGTTTGTATTCATAGTCCAAATTCAAAGTGATGCAAATGAGTTCGACAAGCTAAAATACGAGCTCTCCATACTTTGGAAGGCAAAACAGATAGCTGCTGATAAGAGCGTTACCACTGTAAGACTCACAGACAAATATAGACTGGCTGAGGTTGAACCAATTCAGATGAAATAATGTGTGAACAGACAGGGGTGGCTTGCATTGCAAAGTTTATCTAGCTAGATTGTTGAAGCTATATTTGATTTTTTTGGCTTTTTAAAGGCCCTATTAGTATTTTTTTTTTAACCATAACAGTTACATGTGTAGTATAATTGAAAAGTCTGACTTACAACTAAGTATTGTGTGTATATCCTAGTCAAGATCATAATTGAAAGTCCTGCCTGACACAAGCACCCAATACATAAGAAGACAAAAACACTGTAGAAAGACTTGGAGATAGCAACTGTGACATCATCAGCAAGTTTTTGAATTGACATTATCAAGCCTGGAATTTAGGTTTGAAGATGCTATAATCAATATTTTTATACTAACAATGTTGCTCATAGTGACAAACCCACAGAAAATTATCACCCAACTCTGCAGTTATCCTCAACTCAGAACATTTTAGTGTCTTTCAGATTTACAACACTCAACTTTATTGTCTTGATTCACTCTCACCGCTCTCCTCAACCCTGTTTCCAGCAGCAGCTAACAGCTGTTGAGCCGGTGAAAAAGCTCTGATAAGCACACTGTGTACAACATGTCCAGCACCAAACAGCAGACAATGTTGGCAACTAGCAGCCAAAGGGCCAGATATTTTCCTCAGGACTTGGCAAAGATCAAAACAGAGCTAGAAGGAGAATGATTGTTGAACTTAAATTCATTTGGGGACATTAGAGGATAGGTCAGGGGCTCACCAAAAATATTAGGAATCATCTTGAGGGGAACGTGATAATAGTATAGTAATGTCTGAAGCCCAGTTCAGACCAAAGATTTATGACAAGACGAGTTGAGACTTGCAAGGCGCCAGGTCTGCAACGTTCTGAAACCTGCCAATTTACACCAATGCGACTAGACATGACGGTGTGTTGTTTCCGTTCTAACTGCTGGCTTTTCAGGCTTTTGTTTTAGATGGATATAATTTGTTGTGTCTTAAAATATGAATGATAGTGATAGTGAGTTACTTGCTAAACATAAACGAGCGGGTTGAGATGACCAGCTGACTTCACTACGAGCTGACTGGCTGTTGAAACAGGTGACGTGCCTTATGTTCTAAAACCAGTCGCTGGTGACTTGACAAGCTGAGTCGCAGGCGCCGCCATCTGCTGGCTTGAGTCAAGCTGAGACGGGCCATTTCACATTGCTGCAATTTTTCCCTGCGACGTTCTACAATGGTTTTGTCTCATTGCGAATCTTTGGTCTGAACTGGGCTTAATGTTTCAACTTATGTCATTGTCTTTTCTGTCTGAAACCTCTGTCTGAAACCTCTGTCTTGTCTGTCCGAACCTTGGAAGCAGCAGCATTCAATGCTTTTGTTGACTTCAGTGCAGAGGACGGTTCATTTCTTTTTACATGTGCTGGCTGAATGCCAGCTCAAATGAATATCCTTCTCCAATGTGCTACCAAAAGATATACTGACCAATCATAAAATTGTTGCTTTAATTAGTCCGAAAATCACATATGTGCTTATTAAAGACATGCGAATCTGATACTGTATATCGCTTCAGTCGTTCAAACTTAAAACTGATCAGTTAACTCTGATAATTAGACTGCAGACTTTTAAGCACTGGAAAAGTGTTCATTTGAAATGCTGCCAATCTTATCTAGATGCTGTCATCTGCATAAGTGAGAACATTATGTAACATGGCAAGTAAGTGCATATGCATTTTCAGTATACTTGTTCCTTAATTGGCGTGTTTTTTTTTTCCCCACTAGAGTAACAATGTTTTCCAGGGTGTTTATGTTTCTGATTGGCGCTGTGTACATCTACAATCAGGTAAAGATGCTTCTCAGTCTAATGTGTCATATATCTTTGAATAGGACTATAACCAAGTGAATCTTGTTGAAATTTCCACGTTAATTTTATTTTTATATTCTGATATTCTATTTTAATGCACACAATTTAGAGAGTTATAGAGTGTATATTAAATGACAAAATCCAACTTTGTATGTATATCCATGTTTATTTGGCACACAAAAAAAAAAAAAAGTACATAACTTAATTTGACATAAGACTGAATTACACCCATGACATAAAGACTAATCCTGTTGTTTGCCTGTTCTTTCCATTGCAGGTCCTTGCTTCAGGTGAGTTACTTGGCTATACTGTCATATAGGACATTTCCGCAAAATGCCTAAAAAAAAACAGTTCAGTTTCAACTTATGTCATTGTCTTTTCTGTTACGAGACAGGCAATAATAGGGGAGGGTTATAATGTAAAGTAATGCATTTGTTGTATGTGTATTCGTGTCAGGGGGCTAATAGATACATGGGTAGGGATTCTGACCTGATGTGTGAAATCGGTGAGCACAATAATAACAATAATAATAATAATAGTAATAAAAATAGTAATATTGAGGGCAGCAACATAGGTCATTTAAAAAAACAGACTGAAAAAGAGTAACACTGTCTTATTGAAAAGAAAAGAAAAGAAAAAAATAAGTTTCATTTTTGATAGCTACTATAACAGCATTTTCTACCAGGAGACAGAAATGAAAACAGAGATTAATTATAGTGATGATAAAAGTAAGAATAGATTGAGTAATGTAGTTTTAAAAGAACTATAGATGAGGAAGAAAAGAAGAAAAATAAAGATAATACTAAAAGAAAGAAAAGTAAAATAAATAAATATTTTTCCCTCTTAAACTGAATTTCAGAGATGATTGGGGAAAAATGAAAGAAATGGAATGGATGCCTGTTTTTCCCCATTGTGTCAACCCAATGTATTATGTTCTGTCTGTGTCGTTTCACTAAAATTTAAAGGGGGGGGGGGTCTAAGACACCACATGTATGCATTAAATCCCTTTTCAGTTCAATAGATTTGCTAAAAATACAAAAAGATAACTCATAAAAATATCTCATGTCGTTGAGGAAGATGTCTACATTGCTGAGCTGATGGTGGAGAGTAATGTCACACTGGACGCACAGACCATCCTGTCAGTTTTGAACACAACAACTCTCTTCCAAGTGACCGATACAAGTGGAGCTTCCCAAACAGTGACCCTCTTATACAATGAACTGATAGCAGGTAACGTGCTGGAGCACTTTCTTCTTTCTTTGGTTATTATTCCAAACAGTTCTTCTTTAATACAGTGAGGGGGCAATGGATGGAGGTAGGGGGCATGCAACACAGCTCATTATGCACTGCAGCATTTATTTTAGAGAAATTAGCAATAGCTTTTTGTATGAAGATACAGTGGTAGAATACATTGATTAACCCACAATTTTCTCTCCAACTGATCTTTAATTATCAAAGTTGATGATAGTAAATGGATGTGATTTTGTGTTAAAGTACTGGGCTTTAGGTCTGTTTACAACCATGCTCAACAGTGCCAGTTGCTCAAAAGCTGGTTTTGTTTTTTTGTTTGTTTTGTTGAGGGTTTGGTGAGCGAGCCAAACTATAGTCCACCATGAAAGATGCTGACCTCAAGATTTCTGAATTTGTGTCTTTTCTGTGCTATTCACATTGGTTTGAAGTGGGCAGTTAGAAAACATTTAGAAAGCAACATTTTGTCATGTGTGATACTCCTGATGAAGCAGATTAGAGTTTTTGAGTGTTCGGTACGGTATAATGTTACAGAGAAATACTTAAGATTTGCAAAAACCAAGTTTGCAGGGCTTTGACAACTGTGCTTCTCTTTCTAGAGTGCCTGATTATTGGAGATGAAACCACTTGCAACTGCTCTCAGGGGTACATTTGGAGCAACGAAGTGTGCTACAATTACAACTGTTGCCGTGAAACTTCTTGCTTAAGCAATGTGTCCTACATCACGCCACTCTGTGTTGCCAAAATCAAAGGTAACAGTCCTGATCCGTGACGAATTTCCCTCCTTTTTTGTAGTATTTGTACTAGCATTTCCTCTGTTCCTGCATACTATTGTGCTGTTAGATTTTATTCCCGTTCTTCCCCTTTTTTCCCCCCATACGGACAAATATGCTTGTTGATATCAGAACTGAAACTAATGATAATGTTTGCAATCAACACAGTTCAAATCAGTGGAACAGTTATACTGAGTACTGCCCTCTGGGATCCTAGCAAAACTACCCAGGTACGTCTCGCTCTCACCACAAATTTATACTTCTAAATTCCTAAAGATGTTTGCCAATGTAATACATGAGTCAAATATAAATGAATGCTCTTTCTTTTCAAAGCTTGTAACTGCCTTTGGAAACCTGAATGGTTTTGACTACCTGAATGTAACCGGGATAAGGTATTGTAAGATATGGATTTATTAATTTAACATGTATTTTTATTTTTTTATCAAAGAAGACCTTTGACTGAAATGAATGGTGTGACGACAGTTACAGTTGCCCCAAATGAAACAGGAGAACAGCAGAGTTTTTAATTTAGTTTTGAACGTGGGTAAAGTTGGGCCGCATGAGATCTTCAGGAAGTTGGTTCCATCTGTGTGCAGCATAGTAGCTAAAAGCAGCTTCACCGTTTGGTTCTGACTCGAGGTACAACCAGCTGACTGCTTCCTAAAGATCTAAGTGTCCTACTTGGTTTATATTCTTCAGAGATGTGTTTTGGCCCAAGATTACTGAGCAATTTATAAACTAGCAGCAGCACCTTAAAATCTATTCTATAAGTAACAGGAAGCCAGTGTAAGGATTTAAGAACAGGAGTAATGTGCTCCGTTCTCTTGGTTCTAGTTAGAACTCTAGCAGCAGCGTTCTGAATGAGCTGAAGCTGTCTGACGGTCTTTTTGGGAAGATCAGACAAGAGGCCGTTACAATAGTCCACTCTGCAGGAAATGAAGGCATGCATGAGTTTCTCCAAGTCTTGTCTGGACATGAGTCCTCTAAGCCTTGCTATTTGTTTGAGATAATAAAATGCTGATTTAGTTGTTGCCTTGATNAGGAGATCAGAGATGTATTTTGGCCCAAGATTATTGAGCGATTTATAAACTAGCAGCAGCACTTTAAAATCTATCCTATAAGTAACAGGAAGCCAGTGTAAGGATTTAAGCACAGGAATAATGTGCTCCATTCTCTTGGTTCTCGTTAGAACTCTGGCAGCAGCGTTCTGAATGAGCTGAAGCTGTCTGACGGTCTTTTTGGGAAGA
>LKNJ01003744.1:0-40316 GCA_002120245.1 Maccullochella peelii | reverse complement strand
CTCCCTCATCTTTTTAAGTGGGAGAACTTGCACA
This sequence comes from Maccullochella peelii, assembly GCA_002120245.1. Taxonomy (NCBI): domain Eukaryota; kingdom Metazoa; phylum Chordata; class Actinopteri; order Centrarchiformes; family Percichthyidae; genus Maccullochella; species Maccullochella peelii. Next base: position 40,282 of record LKNJ01003744.1, on the reverse strand, counting down.
ATTGGTGGCTGACTAAATACTTTTTTGCCCCACTGTACATGTTGCTCTCAAATGTGGCAGCCCAGATTGTGGCAAAGATGAGTGTTATGACTTCAGTACTTCTATTTACAATCTCATAAGTTCATAAGAAAATAATTTATTTTTAAAAAAAGGACCCAAAACAATGAGGTAGTAAAGGCAATGCCAACAAAACATGAGGGGTAATACTGTGGATTCACATTCTGAGAAGTAGAGCAGGAATTTGTCAGTGGAAAAACAAAGAGGACATTTCATACTAAAAAGACTGTACATGTAACTCCAGAAATACCAAGCTGAATCGGCTAACTCAGACTGCTAACCTTTTTACTAGTTGACTAAACTTTAGAATGCACTTTGACCCCTATCCCTTTCAGTGGTGTTGCACTAAGAAAGGATCACAGCCAGTATGTACAGGATTTCAATCAATAACTCTTTCAGTGCTACATATGGACGTAAGAGCAAGTCCAGTTCTTAAAAGCCCCAACCAACCTTTCTTCACATGACAGAATTCCGGCTACAAGACCTCATCACAGGACATAGTCTCACCTTTGTGTCCTTTTGACAAATGATCTCCACCTGGCTCATGCAGACTAACTTCATTTCTCACTCTGAAATAAGATGTGAGCGTAACAGGAATGCTGAAACATCAGATAGGTCTTTCAACAAGTAAATCTAATCCTCAGGAGGCCTAAAAATGAATTATGATGCTCTTGTATTCGGGTAGGTATACGACTCAGTGAGCCCCATCATTACTTTGTTTCTGGACAAATCTTGGGTATTTCTGCCAAGCACTGATGTTTTTAATCTCTCTGCATCTGCAGCTTCTTTTGCCGTTGTCCTCAAAAAGGTTTAGTGGTGAGTTTTTTTGTTCAAATCAATGCTTGAACAGAGGAGAAAAATTAAAAGGGAAATCACACTCAAAATGATGTGACAGGCTTTTTCTGAAACTGCTTATTGTGCAGAATGATTAAACCTACAGCTGTTTATGTCCATGAACCAACTCCTAATATTCGGTAGTACAACGGCATATAACGATCGTGAATGGAAACGTGCATTCATTCAAATTGTCTTTTGCCAATTTTCTCACAATTTGGTTAAAATTTACATAAAATTTGGATGGAAACCTAGCTTGTGTTAGTGACTCAAATTGCACCTACTGTTTTTGTTCATCTAAGGTCAATGAAATACCAACTTGTCATATCAATTGATCTGAGCCTTGCAAGTACTGACACTTGTCTCAAAGCCAGAGTACACCAAGTAATATTGGTTTATGCTTTCTGTGAAGTGTGTGTGCATGATACACATCACATTGGAACAAAACGTTGTATTGTAAGAAGTGTTTTAGTGATTAAAAGTCATCACCTTTTCTTTAGAGTGGATCAGGTGAAAGCCTACAGATGCCAGACTGATCGCTCTGGAGCTGCAGGCTCTAACATGACACTTAATGCATAGCTAATATCATTTGCGGTGGACGCTGGCCTTCAGACACCTCTCCACTCATTATAGCTTATCAGCTGAAGGTAATTTTGTGCTCATAGGCTGATTGATTGGAACATTTATCCCTTGCAGTCCAGGTTGTTTTTTTTTATTTTATAGCTATTTTTTATTTGCACCTTCAACTCTCTTTACAGATGATGATAGCCTGCTGGGACTGTTTTACACCCCAGCAGGCTATCCCAACAGCCATACACACATGTGCACACACACATACACACACACACACACACGCTGAGACTCCAAACACAATTCCAAAGAAATAGCAATTAGAATTTGGTTATGTACCCAGCCCCCTTGCTTTCCTTCGTTTAGCGAGTGGCAGGATTGATATCTATCCATTATCCATCTATCTAATTGTGCTTGAGTGTTTCTGAGAAAGCTGTCACAATCTTGGTCTCTGTGGGATGTCATTTGTGCATCAATAACACACACGTCAATGGCACTGTTGATGTGCATTCAGCCTTAAAGCAAGCAGACCAGACAAGAGTCGGTCTGGATGATTCTTTTAATAAATTAATTTAATTAAAATTCAACCACACTTTGTTTAAAAAGTTTTGAAAATAACATTGTGGAAGTCTGAGGGAAATGTGACATGTTACTATGCGTGCTCTGTCATGTGGACAATGCTGGCATCTTATTGCCCTGAGGGGGCTGAAATCACAATGTCACAAAACAAATTTTCTTGGAATGATGAAATTGAAATACCATGCATGGAAACATGCTCAGCTTATTACGTATGGTGCATACAGGATTGATGAAAAGTGTGTACCTCGGATATGCATAGATGGTTAAGTGATGAAACACCACATGGGATCAAGTGTGATAAAGACATGGAAACCCAACCACAGGAACACACATTATGGAAAGTAAACAGGACTTTTCTAGCTTCATCCTCTTAAATGCACCTGTTTCACAAGGTCGCTCAAAGTCCCCATTTAAAAATTTGATATTTTCTTCCCAATGTACAATATTACAATGCCAAACATCTATTCTTTGTCTACTCATTCCAAGGATTCTTGAAAGCAAGTCATGCTAACAATACTGTATACTAGATATTCAAACATAACATTTCTGTTTTATTCACAGATGTGTGTTTAAGTATTTTTCACACCAGCGTGTAGTGTGTATGATGATGACTTGCAGGAGGTGTCTTTTTAGTGACCGGCCCATGGATGATAAAAACCTTACGACCTGATGACAGCCGCCGCTCTGAGGCTTCACTCTAATTCTGGCTGCCAATGAGGACACTATCACCTCCTGGAATCAGGGGCCTGAATCAACTTAAGGCTGGAACATGCTTCTCAGTCTGCACGTAACAGGAAGCTACCACCAGGAGATGGTTAGCTTACCTTAGTATAAAGACTGGAAGGAGGGAGAAACAGCTAGCCGATCTCTGTCCAAAGGTAATATAATCCACCAAACAGCACCTCTTGTGCTGCATTCACATGATAAGACAGACAACACCTTCTGGATGGCACGGGACAAACAAACAGTCCGACGGAATGGCAGGACGGCAAAACGAAATATGCATGACGATATGCTGCTATGGTGATGTTGTATTGTTTACAAAGAATGGAATAAAATATATTAAATTCAATTATTTTGTGTCTATTATCTTATGCACTTATTCTAGTAATGCATGTAGCTGTAAAGTGCAGCGTTCTCTTAATATTCTATTGCAAACTTGAAATGAATGTTAAATTCCCTCCAAAACGTAAATTCCCTCCAAAACATAAGGTCATCCATTCATTTCCATAGTGAAAGGAGAACTGCACTTGGTGTATCCCTTGTTTATGTTTGTCTGAAAAAGAGATATTTTTAGCGTCTTGTTGTCCAGATTGTTTTTCTCCTTGTATGAAAAACTATGTAACATCTGGTTGGAAATTTCGTCGTGGAGGATGCCAAAAACTTTTGGTGATTTTTGCCAAGTCACATACGTTATCAGTAAAACATCCCCTGACCAACTATTTCATTTGTTTCCCTACAATATCCACTTGTAGAAACAATTCAGCGTCAGTTGGGGCTGAAGACTACAAGTTAGAAAATAAAAAAATCTGGGGATGTGGAGTTCGAAAGAAGTGAGTTTAACCGACCTCTGTAGCCCGCTCCTCATCTCTGCTAGAGGAGTGCAATGCTAAATTGGACTACTTTTTAAGGTTGGGATAGATTGTGGTCTAAAGTTATTTGAAACACGATACCCATGACTCTTCTGTAAGCTTAACTAAATTTCCCAACCACCTCCCCACAAAGATAGAACCTTCTTTATTGGAAAAACGTTGCCCCTGAACATGATCCATTCAGAGTTTATGTTCCCCTTGATGTGTTAAGCAAATCAGTAGAATATAAAGATGAACACAATCAAATGCAGCTATAATTCTCATTTATTTAAGTGGTGGTCAACCTTCCTCCAAAGTGGACCATAGTTGCAAATGTTTGTTCTATCTCAGAATATTATAGAAGGCAAAGTGATCCGTAAACTTGTCACTACTGCTCTTTATTGCTCGTCTTCTTAATGCAAATGAAATTTAACGTCAGGATCCTGATGGAATGATGACTCCGTTTTTCCAGGGAGCTGATTGGGCAGTAGTTCACATGTTTTGAACCTGCTTCTGAGCCATGCAGCATAGGTGTTACCAAGGTGACTGTTCCAGGTTTGATTGGTCCAGGTTTGTGATACTAGGAAACCTTCAGAGTTAAGCCCAAAGACAGCTGGCTAATCTCACTTCATGATTCAGGCCAAAGATGGGCCAAGACAACTGATGGAGAAGTAAAAGGCAGCTTCATGCTTTCATTTGAAGACTTGCATCCAGGTTCCCCGAGGCCAGAGCAGAATTTGAACACTGAACAGTCTGAACACTGCTTTGCTGCTCAACATGCTGTTATATTAATGACCTTTCTGCGGACCAGGTGTAATTAAGAAGTTAAATTATCACAAGAACTTTGGCTCCCACACCACATTAATGACAATGATCACCTAGAAACATATTTTATTGTTACACTCAACAGAAGCTAAATGCCTTTAAAGGTGAAGGTGAAATATTACTGTTCTGGCAAACACACACACACACACACAAACAGTTGCACATATACAGCTTTTCAGACACTGGGAAAGATAAGATTGCCTTTTTGGCAACCCCTACTGAGATCTGAAGTGATACTGCAGACAGAAGCTGTGTAGAAAGAGCAGGGGAGGTGAAAAACAACAAAAAGAACCAACTTCCATCACCTAAACATCTCTGCAGCCTCACTTTCACTTTCACCACCACTCCACCTCCATTCCAATAGAAAAAAAAACAGAACAAAGAAGCAATTTCAAATGTAATTCTGCAACAACACCAATAAATTTCAGCTTTATTCCCCAGAGACACAGCTGTGTGCATCCTGCAGGCAGAGGAGGTCTGTGTGGTTGTATTACTTGAAAATCCAAAATGTTGTGTTGACTTAGCATTGCACAATATGAAGCTTTTTCTTTCATAGGTTTGTGATATGCTGCTGCTTTTTGTGACTTTTATCAGATGCTTTTTTTAGGTTTGACCTTTTAGTTTCCAGGAAAATACAGTTCAACTACAAATTCAACTATATTATACACCGCTGTATCATTCACAGAAGCTACTGTATGAACGCCAAGAGATTTGGGCAAAACAATCTAAAGAAATCCTTAAAACTAAGGAAGTAATGACTCATGGTTAATTAGAAATCAGCTCACCAAAAACAGTAGTTGCACTTGTAGCTCAATCATAGGAGATGACACATACCACCCACTACCTTAGTGTGTTTTATTCAACTGTGGGCCTCAACCCAGAAATAGATCATTCGCCTGTTTTTGTATTTTTGTTTGTGTATTTTGCAGCTAATTTTGTTGTTCATTATTAATGTAGAGTCTAGTGTTAATTCAGTTATTTGTATTTGTTGTGTTTTGTCCACCCCTCATGTCTGTTTCATTGGTCTGGCCAGTCAGTAGATATATCCATCTGTTAGTCATTTATTATGTTTGTTGAGGTCAGTGGGAGTCACTCAGTTATGTTGCAGTTCAGTTTGCTGTATTTTGAGTTAAGCTCTGCCTTGTTGATCTCCTTTAGGGCCCAATTCAGTTATTAATCTCCTTGCTTTGTTCTTTCTCAAAACCCACCTTTTTCTAAAACGGAGTGTGTGTTTGCACGTGCAAATAGTCACACTGCAGCTATTGGAGTGAGCGTCGTCCGTTGGTGGTTATTGATAGCCGCGGGTGTTGAGCGTCGGCTGCAGTTGTCTATTTCCTAAACCTAAGGTTTTCTAATATGTGGTTAACGTTGTAAAACAGTCACAGTTTGGTTAGGTTTAGGCACTTCTCGTGGCTAACTGAACTCCCACGTGCAGCGTCATCAGAGGGTGGTTATTGACGGCCATGGGTGTTGAGTGTCGGCCAAAGTTGTCTATTGTCGGCCGCAGGTGTTTTTTGATGACAGGGCTATTCCACCCCAGGTGTGAATAGCATTGTTTGCTATGGACACCTGGGTGCTTGTCTCTGCCATGATATATAGATCCGGGTGTAAATAGCCACATTGGCTAGTCCACCCCGAGTGTAAATAGCATCTGCCTTTTTTTAAATCCAAAAACCTGCGTCCTGTGGTGTGTGCTGAATTTGTGGCTAACTCCAACAACCCATCACCACCTATTACAGTACAGGACACCATGTTTTTTTCAACCTGCTTTTACCTGTCAGTCATTATTTATGACATCTGAGGTCCAGTTGCAATTTCAACTAAACTAAACCTATTGCAGAAGTGTTGCATAACTTGCCGTCAGTCACAGAAATGGGATTTTCCCAACTTGGTATCTGATGATGCAGAATGACAGTCACTAAAACTGTCTCATGAGTGAGTTACCCGTCAGTCCATTTGATTTTGTGTTTACACCTAATGGTTTGTTTGTAAAAAGCCAGTGTGAACCAACCTGGACCAGAATTAAAAATATTATTTTAACACTACACTACTGCATACACCTTTAAAGATGCAGTGAAATTAAAAATACATTTTCCAAGTTCTAATCCCATGTCCCTGTGTTGATTGTTAATTTAACTCTTGTTACATGCTAAATATGTGTCAAAAAATCTTTTTTTAGTATTTTTATATCAAAACACTTTTCTTTTCTTGTAATAAGTAAAATATTTTTGATGACTCATCTTGAACTCAGGGGTAGTTACATAAATGTATCCATTTAAATGTGATTTGGGGTGACTATAGCTAACCACACCCATCATATAAAACTGCACTTGACTATTAACTTGTGGGACATTAGCAGAGCAGAAAATCATAGTTGGTGTGTGTTTGGATTTCAGCTGGCAACACTTATCCTCCACCCTTACCCTTCTAACTTCTGTTTCACTTTGATTTTAATGCCCCCAAAAACTTAGCTTGAAAAAAAATATATATATTTTAACATTATATTTAAAAAAACATATTTAGGTATTATTTACTATGAGTTTAACACACAAAAACTCAGCTAATCTCCTTCATCAGGTCTGTGTGGGTGTAGTTTGATCACATTGGATTGACAGTGACCAAACAACCTACCAACTGTCATCAGATTCTGATTCAAATGTTGCTAAATTCTGATTGGTGCACGGAAGTATCACCTTTTTCTAACCGAGAAACCAGTCAAACTAGTGAGAAAAGCACTGCAAAAAAAACTGTTGCAGAAAATGGTGTATTCATGTAGGATCCCATCACTTATACTAAAAAGCTAATTGAGAAAATAAGTTTTCAGGGCCTTTAAGTGAATTGCTGAAGCTTAATTTAACAGTAGCTGAGAACATCTCGATCAGTTCGCCAAATCTGATTTCTCCTAAAAAAGTAATTTCAACAACAACCCTGCTCTCACACAATTTGTGTACTTAAAAAAAAGGCCAACTTCTTCACCTGGGAAAAAACTATATATAAATCCTGGAACTTCCTCCCCAAGTATTGTGCCAGGACAGTGACTTTAGATTTTGGCATTGAAAATATAAGCTGAACTGAAAAAGAAAACATTGGCATTGAAACACTTGTACTGGACAAAGTTGTATTGGCACTGAAACAAATTCCACTGAAAACTAAAACACAGGCATTAAAAATAATATTATTTTGATATATTTTGCATTCTGATGTGATGTTTTCAATGACAATCTTCAGATTTTTTCCTCATCTTAGTCTTTTTTCAGTCACCGTTGTGGCGTGGATGGAAGGGAAGTTTGATACAAGTGTTTAATATAATATGAAAATGCCAATGTTCCTTTTTCAGTTCAGGTTTTGTTCTCACTGACAAATTTTATTTTCCATGCCAAAATCTAAAGTCACTGTCCTGGCTCTATATATTAAAGCAGCATGTGTAAATAGACTGTGGTTTTATTTGTAGATTTCTACGCAAACATGCTGAAATCTCAATGACTCAGCTTGAGATATTGAAAAAAAAACGTGTCACGGGTGCTTCGATACAACCTAATTCTCTGTGTAAACAGCAGCAGATAAACAGCTGCATGAGATGTTCAGTGTAAAGACCGAGACTGGTTGTAATCAGTTTAAAGCTCTCTGTCTCTCTTTCCTTCCTCTCTGTTACTCTGCCTGTTTCTTCTAGTCTTCTCTCTGTCAGACAGCCTGCCTGTCTTTCATCCTCTCTGTCTCTCTCTTTGACAGTGGTATCATTGTTTGAATCCCCTGACAGTGACTGATATCGGAGGAGGTGTAAATGTTAAACAGATGTACCTCTTGACCTTCTCTTCTTTGGTACAAGTGGTGCGTATTTGTTTTTCTGGGAGAGATATTGATGTTTTGACAGTTTGTGGTTGTTCAAAATTCATTGTCGGTTTCTATTAACATACAGAAACGTGGCAAGGTAAGGTGATCACAAAGTCTATGAAACCTGTGATTACCCTCATAAGAAATGGTTATGGTTACAGTTTACAGGCAGATATAAGCACCTGTACAGAAAATAAGCCATTTAGTTGTAGAGTCATAAATAGAGAATATTTATGATGCCTTTTCTTGTGCATGTCAGGGAAAAAGATGCTGCTTTGCTGACAGATGAAATTATTAAATGCAACCTGAGCTCAGGAGGCCTTTGGCTGAACAGCGAAACATTTATCACACACAGTAATCGCTGGACACTTATCATTTACAGTAAAATAAATTGGGCCTTCACTCCATTTTTAGCAAGCATCAGTTTATGTTTGGTTTAGTGGTTATGGAACCTAAAGCACATATGACAGCAGAAGTGCCACTATTGGCGTATTTCTCTATTCAGACGAGGAGAGACACAAACCTTTCTGTTCAGATGCTGCAACTCACTGTGGTGTTTGAGAAGCGCTCACAGCTTTTTTCTCCTCTTCTTCTTCTTTTTTATCAGCCGTGGACCCATCAGTAGCAGATCTGAAGCCCCTCCGCCATTCTGTCTCCCTGACTGTCTGAAAAGCCTCCTGTGAGAGCCAGTCTGGGTGATGAATATGAACTTTCTGAACTCAACTTGACATCTCAGCTATCTTTCTGCTCCCTGCCTTTCACAGACACAAGCCCCTGAAAATGTTACGTTCCATAGTCTTTGTCTGTTTCCTGATTTATTTTGAAATCTAGTCTTTCCTGTCTTCTCAGTTCCTGTCCTCGTGTCTCCTTTAAGCTTTGATTATCTGCACCTGCTCCCATTACACACCTGCCCCGATTCCCTCGTCAACCTCTTCCCCATTTATACCGGTCCCTTTCCTTTGTTTCCTGCTGCTTCATTGTGTTGGTTACTGTGTAGTGTGAGTTCTGTTTTCCTAACCTGGATTTACCTGCTTGGCTGCCTGTACCTGGTAGTAAGTGTAAATAAATCTTTGAAACTTCTTGAGCCTCCGTGCCTGTCTGCTATTGGGTCCTTCTCCTGCTGCTTGCACTACGATGTCTCGTAACAGAAAACCTGGTTTCATAACTCCACCGATTTAGCATTGTACATTGTCAGACTCAGTTTAAAGTTTAAAATCACTGCAGCAGAGCCAGGGACATCGTCTCTTTTTATTGCACACATTCCTCTGCCTTGTCAAAACCTGCCGCCTACATTACCTACAATGCAACTAGACCACCGGTAATTCGGTCAGAGATTCAGGTGTGTTATGCCCGTAGTGGCTAATGTAGCATAGAGTCGCTAGCCTCCAGCAGATAATGAGGCGCGGGCTACAGGGGTTAGCTCACTTTTTTCTAACTCCATAACCCCAGATTTTTATAATTTTCAAACTTGTAGCCCCAACTGATGCTGACTCAAGTGACATCACCTGAGTCAATTTATCAGATTTCACACAGCTCCCTCTGGAGCAACAAAAGGCTTTAAACTCTCTATATAATATTTTTTCACATACATTAGTACTCCCCAAAACCTGTAAACACACTTGGATGTGTAAAATCGGTGGATATCTCTCTACATCATTAAATAAAAAATAACTAAATAGGCAGCAATCAAAGTAAATGCTAAAAAAATTGCATTTTTACAGAGTTTAACACTCCAAACATCACTGAATCTGTGCGGAGTGTGCAGGTGTGGTTGGATCAGATTTGATTGACAGTGACGTAAGCCATCAACCCCACTTCACCATGTTTTGATTGAAACATTACTAAATCCTGATTGGTTCATGGACTATGTGACATCACCTTTTTCCAACTGAGCCCCGCCCACTTTAAACTAGTAATCAATACACAGTAAAATGTGCCAAACCTTGGGTGAGCACTCCTAATGAAGCCCAGTATTCATGTTACATGAGGTTTTGACCTGTCACTAGGCCCTGCAGTGGGTATCAGGCTGTGCCGTCATAAATCTACCGAGCCCTCTGACAGGCAACGCCATTCTCTAGCCTTGACCTATCGTACGTTTAAGCTGCCTTTGAATCCTACTCTCACCCAAGCAAAGGGCAGAGACTTGGAAGCTTGACCTGGCCTTATATCTTTATTATATCTGCTTGCGCTAACCTACATGACCTGTCCCCACTGGCATGATTGGCAGTTTCATCTGAATGCCACGGCCTGCTCAGTAGTCCAGTCATCATCTCTGCTTATCTAGCCCCACTAGTCTTGCAAATAACCACTTTGCTGTTATTTTTCCTTTGGCAGGGCTAAAGACAGGCGGAGCAGGCAGGTGTTCATGTCCATTTACAGCTAACTGTGGGAGTGCTAATCAGGCTTTTCTTTGTTTCACCAGATAAGATTTATTAAACAGAACCATTTGTGCACACAGCTTTATAGACTTGACAGAAAGATGCATATGTGTATTCCTGTCTTTGTGCGTACACAGAGTTTTGGTCGTGAGCCTGCACACAGCTTTGTGTATGTGGTCCCAGGTCTCGCTGAAAAACAAAAACTTTACCTGGAAGAAAGTATAAAATGAATAAATTACAGGCCCACACTAACCACAGTAGGCATGCACATCATGTACTTTTGAAAATAAATCAGTTTCACTGAGTGGTCTCTTCTCCAGAAAGAAAAAAACAGGGACAACGAGACAAAAATAGAGAGAAAGAAAGCAAATCAGAGAAACAGAAAGGAACACGGGGAAAGAACAAGATACTACTGTATGTTTTCATTAGTTCTCCCCTGGAAACATGGTGTTTCCTCTACCTATAAAAACAATAAAGGGATTATTCAATAGCAAAGACACACACTTTTTACATTTACTTTTTTTTGGTTTTATGTTTTCTGATCTGCTTCTGCCTTCTTTTTATTACTACACTTTGCACGCTAACTTTACAATTTTGTTTTGTAAACTAAGTACTAGCCCTGTGATTGACTGGTGACCAGTCCAGGGTGTACCCCTCCTCTCGCCCAATGTCAGCTGGGATAGGCTCCAGCCCCCCCGTGACCCTCTGAGGATAAGTGGTATAGATAATGGATGGATGGAACTAAGTACTTTACTTTTACAGGTGGATTGGTGCATCGTCTGCAGTAATGTGGGCTGGACCACTTACCTGCTCCCTCCTTACCACAAGGGAAGTAAGTATGAAGGCAAAACTCTCGATTTGCCAGTTAAAGCAGCTATAATCCATATTTTCATAATAACAATATATCAAATGACAATGTGAAAGGGGTCGCTTGTAGTGATGAAACTACAGAGAATTATCAGCTGAATCTGCAGCTCACCTCTGGGCTTTACAGAGCTTCATACTGAGTGTGAGCTCATTGTTTAGCTGTCTAGCCGACAAATTTACGGTTTTGGTTCACTCTCACAAATTTCAGTGAAAAAGCTCTAAAAACCCACTCTACACTACCTGCTCAGCACCAAACAGCTGACAGACACAGTCAGCAACTAGCTGGTGAACATAGTGGAGCATTTAGCAGCTAAAGAGCCAGATATTTTTCTCAGGAGTTGGTGGAGACCAAAAACAGAGTGAATATTGGACTTGCATTCATCAGGTTACCAAAAACACTCATTCCCTCGTCAGTGCCTTCCCTATTTGTACCTGTCCTTTTCAGTTGGTCCTCGTCGGTTCATTGTTCTATGTTGCGTGTCATCGCCCCTGCCTGTTAACCTGCCTGCCCTGCCTGCTTAACCCGCTTACCTGCCTGCCAGCTTTCCTGCCTGCCTGCCTACTCGCCTGCCTGCCTGTCCGCCTGTCTTCCTACCTGCCTGCCCTGCCTGCTTACCAGCCTCCCTACCTGCCCTTCCCCAATAAAGACCCCTTTGTTAAACCTTCCCCCGCTGTCTGCGCTTGGGTCCTTCCTTCACCTGCTCCCTACACTGTAACAATGAGTAGGGCATTGCCTTACTTATTAACCAACATATACTCCAACATGATATATCGGCAATAATGTAATTTACTGACTGAAAGAATAGGTGTTTTCGGACCGGAGGCATTTTTTCATAGTTCCTTAGAACAGTTGGTTCTGCACTGCAAGAACTGGGAATGGTCGCCGAAGAGGAACCTTGAGTGACGTAAGTGTACGGTGACTGCACGTCATCAGACATTCAAGTGTTCGACCAGTTACAAGCAGCTGAAATGAGTTTCCCTTGCAGGATCTCAGGGTTCAGCTGTAGAGACAACATGAGGAGCTCAGACATCCGGAGGGAGCGCTGAGTAGATCCCCTGCTCATTTGCATTGAAAGGAGCCAGTTGAGGCGGTTCGGACATCTGATCAGAATGCCCCGTTTGCCTCCATTTAAAGGTATTCCAGGTACGTACAACTGGGAGGAGAGACCCCAAGGCAGACCCAGAACACACTGGATGGATTTTGCTGGGTATCCCATCCGACCCTGGAACGCCTCAGACTCTCCCTGGAGGAGTAGGAGGAAGTGGCTACAGAGAACTGCGTCTGGGCTTCTTTGCTTACCCTGCTTTCACTGTGACTGGATAAGTGTGGGTGGACTATTATTAAAATAAATAAATGGTCAAATCTTTTTTTCTTCCGTGAATGATAAATCCCCCTTCCACTTCTTTTTTTATTTACACTCGACCTCCAAACAGCACACCCTGAGGTGTAAATAAAATACCTTGCCCTCCTACCCCAGCACAAAAGCTTTCAAAGCCTCTGACTTTGAGATTGAGGAAATCTTATGTGGCATGATACGCACACACACACACACACACACACACACACACACACGTTGACTCTAAATTCTGGCCTGAGAATCTGAGCCGTCTGCACGAGTGTTGCTCCCTGCTCTCAAGGTCACAGTGTGTTGTATCAGTGACAGAATCAGGAATTCTTAGCCTTAACCGAGTGATTCAGGCCTTGGGGATATTTCTTCCACCATCGGAGTCAAGAGGGTTGTGTGCATGTGTGTGCATGTGTGTTAACATACTGGAGTTTGCGCTGACATGTGCAAGGACGCCCTCAAGCACATGCACTCGTGTACGAATCCATATAGAGATTAGGCGACATTCATTTGCCCACGGGGGAATTCTGTTTGAACCTGATGCACATTTGCAGGCAAGAAACACACTCTCACACTCAATCAGTAGGGCATAGACTATTCTCCTTGATACCATATTGCAGTTAATACAACAGGACACCTCTGCAGCAGCACAACCTCATTGTGAGTAGTAAGCTGAGGTTGAGAATCTCTCTCCAAGCGTGTTCTTTTTTTTAAACCCGTCAATTTCTCTCCTCCTTACTTGCCTTTGTGCCTCTCTTTCCCCCTCTTTGTGTCTTTGTCTCTCGTTCACTTTCCGGCCCTGCCTTTCTCTCTCCTCTCTCGCGTCTCCTCCAGCAGTATCAGCTTGGAATTATTTTGACCAGGACGTCATCGCTGACAAATACCCCTCTGTCCCACAGGGGCCGAATCTACCCATCCCTCTTCCCGCAGAGGTGCCCTTCATCTAAGTGGAAGAATTTAGCATCTCCCTCTCTCTACACACACTCATAGACATGCACACACTGGTGTAAAATTCAACATTCAAACCACAGTGACAGATTCACAGTAAGAGTTGAGTTATTACATGTTTCAGACCTTTGTCTCCTTGTCAGCTGGAATGATTCATGCCTCTGGGTGCTCCCGTTCGCTGGCTGGGCTTTTTTTTCGTCCCTCGCTTTGTCTCTTTCTCACCGTTAAATGCTTATCCATGAATGTACACACAGATATATACTCTGGACTGCCATATCTCCACTTTTGAAAATACAAAGGTGCTGTAAATCACTGCTTTGAAAGTGAACTGAAAGACTAGTGAATAGAAAGGTCAGAGTTCATTAGTCAGTTCAGTAGTTATAATGCATTAAAAGCTGTATCATAAAACTGCATTTTATTATTAGCTTCTTTGCCTGCCATGTTCCTTATTTCCTTATAATTTTTCTTCTGTACAAATACAAACAAGCAAGAATCTACAGCCACGCTAGCAGCTGTTTGAGACTGTAATGCTCAGTGTAAAGACAAACGAATTGTGAGATGGAAAAAAGTCGAGGTCCACTGTTTTTTTAAAGAGGTGCTGCACACTAGGTGTTTTTTGAGCTGTAAACTAAATGATCTGACGGTACTGTGATGAAACACATCAATGCTGGAGTTAATATTGACATTTCTTACCAAATTTCTTGGGTTGAACTGTTTTAAATCAGCCCTGAACCTGTGAGGCCAATGCTGACATAGTCATATAAAAAAAGACTCTAATCAGTGTCAGTCAGTCTCCACCGTGTACCCTGACCCACACTAAGTAAGAGCACATGTCAATCATTTTCACAGCCATACTGTATGAAAAGGAGATTGTGTTAATGTAATGTTTGGTTTCATAAACGACTAATTTAAATTTGTTTTGAATTTGTATATTTTAATTGGTGGATATGGTATTAAATTCATTAAATACATCGTGATTATTATTCTTTTAAACAAAAACGTTGAAATCAATTAGTACATTTTCCAAAAATATCTTAGAGTCAGAGACTATGTTATCAGTGATGACTAATGTAATATCTTTCCATAGTTTTACACGTTTGTAACTTTAGATGTTGCTGCTGTTTAATGGTGCAGTGCTAACAAAATGCCTGTAGCTAGCTAAAAACATTAGATTCCAGCCTGTCAAAGGATTATTTTAGCACCCTCTGTCTACCAGAGAGGACAAACTCAATATTGTGGGTCTATCTCAGTGTCTCTTCTCCTTACCTTGCTTTTCTTGGAGAAATGATCCCACTGAATGGCCAGAAGTGAAATACTTTGATATTTACAATTAGGTCTATTTCATCGTATAGCCAGGTAAAATCATCATTTAACCTAACAAAGAACAAAACCAGGCCTTGCATAGCTTAGTTAGCTTCAACCTCTAAAGTTTAGCAACTTATTTACTTAAAATCAAGGAACATAGCTTCAGCTTAGTTTCAGGACCCAACAGTGTTCCCATTCTTCCTGCTGATGCCTCTGACCGTCTGTATCCACTTTATAGGCTCAGTTTTTGGGTTCGGCAGCTTATAAAAACTTAGTTCTGGGTTCTTTACCCTGTTGGTAGTGCATCCCACCACACAGCAGCTTTGAGGCATGTTTCTGTTGTTTGCCAGCAGACTGAAGTGACAAGGAGGCACCTTCACGCAATACAAAGTCAATGGAGAGCGATGAATTGTTTTCCCCTCCCTCTATACTTTGCTTTGTCTGGCCCAGCAGCAGCAGCGACCTACTGAAAGCTTTGTCAGTGAGAAAAGTTCACACTTATTCATTTTCTATGAAACGCAAGTGAAAACCTGTTGGGGTTTTTTGGTTTAAAATGTGACACACCTGTGGCATTTTGACATGTGCAAAGCTATGTGATGTCAGTCTGTGGAGTATCACTGCAGCTGTAAGAGCAGCAGAGACCAGGAGAGAAGAGGTAAAGCAGTGAGGAAAAGGACTAGGAATCTTGGTAGAGGCCTAAAGACAGAAAATAATTCAGGCTGCAACTATCGGTCGTGAGGGTTTTACAACTGTCACCTCTTTCATCCCACTTGGGTTAATACCATCAATTTCATTTTTTTTATAAACCAATACTGTGAGTCTCACAACAAACGTGCAGAACAATTCTTCATTGTGCTAAAAAAAAAAGTTTTCTCATTGAGTGAATAACTGTGAATAAACTCCTTTAATATACTTAGCGGATAACTAGCGACTGCCAGGTTAAAATAACTAATGTGTCTATACACACTGAGTTAATCAAGACGAATACATTTGACTACATAACACAAGCAGTGTTTCTTTTTGTTCTCTTCATTTATCTGCCTCAGTCAGTGTGCGTCTTCCCACCATCCTGTCAATCACAGCCCCGCTTCATCTCTTCACCGTATTGCTTCAGCGCATCCCCCACATTTCCATATCTGATCGGCTCAGTATTTTCCCGCCCTTATCTCTGTCCATTCTGCTGCGTAGAGATGTGTCGGCGGTGTCAAACCTGTGTTAAATAAGCCCCTGGGCTCAGCGGGACGCTTCTCTGGCGCCGGAAGAACAGATGTAATCCCTCTCTGTTTGAATATGGCTTACAAAGTCAAAGCTTCCCTGCTCACCTGCCTCACAGATAGCCACGTGCAAACAGCTCGAGCTGGATTTGTTAAAATAGCGGGCCGCGCTTATCTCCTCGCGCACAAAGTGGACGTGGGGCAATCGAACACTGCAGCCCACGGGGAAGGCATCAAGGTTGGTTGTAATTGTGAATCAAAAGCCTACACAAAGGTACGAGTAATTTGGATCTGATTACCATATTTTTTCTTTACAG
This sequence comes from Maccullochella peelii, assembly GCA_002120245.1. Taxonomy (NCBI): domain Eukaryota; kingdom Metazoa; phylum Chordata; class Actinopteri; order Centrarchiformes; family Percichthyidae; genus Maccullochella; species Maccullochella peelii. The sequence continues at coordinate 23,640 of LKNJ01003744.1, read as the reverse complement.
TTCTTTTAAGACTTAACAGATTTTCCTTCCGCACTTGTTTATTTCTTACATACTGTATATACGAGCACCACGAGGAGGATAAATGTCTGTTGTTCCATCTCATCGTTGTCATCCATAATTCCGGAATGTTTCTGTCACTGACACCGTGCTAGCTGTGTTTCAGGGGCCGCATCCTTCTAAGCACGTGGTCTTAGAAGTTGGTGGCCTTCATAGACCGCGAAGGCCAAACCGAGCAACATTAAATGAGATGGTCTGGTCTACGGAGGATTTCCTTTTTGCGTCACCAACATCATGAAGCGCTGCTCCTGTCGCCTAGCAACCTTGGCAGCTGCAGTTGAGGTTTGAGGTTTTAAGGCCGCTTGTTTCTTTAACATTTGTATCATTAGCTATTCGAGTGAAACCCAATACTTACATTTGAAAGTGTATTCCCCCTCGGCTGCTATTGGCGGTACATTTGGGGACGCCATGTTCTCTTGCGCACAATGGATCTTGGGATAGGTTGGGGTGCGAAGGATCCAGCTGTTGGATCCTTCAAATTTGGGAGAAGAAGGCTGCATTTCTTTCATTTGAAGGAGCCTTTGAAATGGGACAGCCTTGTGACCCTAACCCGCTGTGATGCATTCAATCTTCAAATGCAGCCTTCGAAGGATGCGGCCCCTGAATTGAGACACAGCCTCTGTCTGTTCTTCTCTCCCTCACTTTCTAAAATTTAGGGCAGAGTAAGTTGTTTGTTTTTTTCCAGAGGCTGATGGACCTGCATTTGCTCAACTCAAAATTGGACACTTAGTTGTTGGCTGTGTTCACAGACCACTTGCAACCTTGGACATCCCATTTAAGAAGATGAAAAAGTAATTAACAAGAAACCAATACAAGACAAACAAGAAGAAGAAAAAGTTTAGCTTGAGTGCTGATCTTTGACTCGCAACCGCCTTCCTCAGCAAACAGGAGACATCAGCTTTATTTCCTACTGCGTATCTCCTATGATGCATTTGGGGGAGATGTTTTTATAGCTTGGGCGAGTAGCGCTTTATAAAAACGAAAAAAAATGAAATTCTCATTTTCTCCAAGATATTTGCGCTGACCTGGAGGTCTTTCGATTAGTGTCTGCTTTTCTCTGAGCCCTCCTCTCAAGCATATTTCCTCCGTCCCGCTGCCCTTTCTTTTTATAATCCACATTTACTCTGCACTCACAGAAAAATTAATATTTGATGGGGACCAGTTGGAGAAACGCTGGATGGACTCCGCACGTGCAATAGTAGGAATGCTCTCCTCCTGATCACGCTAAAGAGTAAATTGGGCTTGGTGATGTTTGGAATGTGCTTTGAGTGCCAGCAGCTTTCCACAAGGGGGGCAGAGGCGCTTCACTGCCAGAGAAAGTGTAGAATGCCATCTGGCTTTCAGACTGAAAAATGACGCAGAGAGAGGAGAGGACAGGTGTTTTTCTTAAGCACTACTTACCCAGTCATTGATGTGACCCCTGTCTTTTAGTAGCTCTGTTTAAAAGTTTTAAATTATTAATAAAAATATGCATATAGATGGAGGCTGCAATCAAGTGCCCAGGCATCAGGAAGGAACATGCCAAATGAGTTTAAGTTGTGCATCATGCATCCAAAAATTTTTTGTGGGAGCACCGGTTCACACATCAGCATGGACGGTTTTACTTTATCATGAAGAGAGTCAATGTGTTACACAAGATAGAAACATAGACTATATTGGTTTAATTTCTGTGAATTACGCTTGTTTGCGTCAGTCAAATGCAAAGGTATCCACTAACTATCTAAACACGTTGACATCACTGTTGATGGTGTGCACTCTGGAGTCCAAAAGTCTGATTAATGTGTGTTTCTCCTGCAGATATTAAGATTATACATGATGGAGACACATTAAGCCCCTAACGAAACAAAGACTATCAATGATGACCTCACCCTGTTGGCTGCAATCACTTAGCCACTGTAACAGCCAGTGCACTCAGGATCTGACTGCGTCGCTTTCCAGCTCCATTGCGGCTGCCAGAGACGATCCGCTGCCATTCTGTATCGGCCCATATTGGCAATTCATTTCTAATGACGCATTTCAATTGTTTATGACTTTTGTTCACTCATGCACAGCAAAACTATATTTTAGGCGAGACAGGGAGGAAGGGAGGGAGACAGCCAGTTAAACCTCTGTAAAACCTCCTGCTGCTCTCTGTGATCACTCACACTGTGTGTTAATGCAGCCAAATTCACAGTATACTTGTTCGTATTCACATATTTTTCTGTCTCTGTTGCCAGATAACGGAACGAGTGTGAAATTTGATGCCGCCTCATATACTGTATACTGTGTTGACCAGCAGCCATAACCAAGATTTTGTCAACAAAAATACAGGTTAATGACTGCAGCCGTGCTGTTAGATTGGCTATATTTTATTTTTTCATTTTAAATGAATGATAACAGAGAATGTTTGAAGTCATATTGAAGTACAACCAAAAAGCATCTGTTACCATCTGAATGAGCTGCCGTATTTATGCTATGCTTGTAAAACACCAAAAAATGCAGGCAAAACAACTCTAAACTATGTTATAAATGTGTCTGCTGAAGAACAGACACTCCACTTCTGAAATGTTTCCAGAAGACATTGAAACCGCAGTGGAGCCGTGACTGAGCCGGAGCGCAGCCGGATGCTGTGGCTACACGTGCATGTGGAGAGAAAACTCATGCAGCTGCATTTCTAACTTATACTTTGCTTGCTACAACCACCCCATTCTCATTAGGAGGAACTTCAGTGCTGTAAAATTGTTAATTGATACTAATAAGTGCAAAAGACAACAAGCTAACACTAATTAGATGTGGATTAATAATAATAACCACTAGTGCTATTGGGGGGGGTTGTGTTCACATTGCGCTCAGATGCTTGGAAAAGATAGAGAAAAGTGATTTTTGCTCATAAATTAGGGGCACTTGCCCCCTCAAGTTCAATGTCCATGAGATGTTATTGTGGTGCTGAACGGACAGCTCCTATAAACGGACCTAGTCTTTTAATGTCCCTCAATATACTTTACTGCTGTCACCAAGGTTTTTCCATTGTCTGAACTATTACTAAAGACAGATCAAAGTTGCCTCACCTCTCGCTCTCTTCTGTATCTCCCAGGCTACACTGTCTCTCCCTATGTGTCCAAGCATCATTTCCAGCAGCAAACCTACTGTACACAGCCTTGCCCAGCACCAGACATCTGACAGAAAAATGTCAACATAGCCAGATATTTTTCATCAGGAAGCTAAAAGAGAGTGAATATTGGACTTACATTCACCAGGTGGACTGAAAAAATGAATGCTAATGTTGCTCCATATCTGTTGGATGTGTAAATATCAACTTAAAATGTTATAATATGTCATTGATGTATTTAAAGCTTGTTTCTGCGTGTTTGACACGTATTTGTAAAATGTTGACGGCCAGTCAAATGTTCATATTGCGCGTCTGCTAAATATTCTCTGCCGACATATTGAATTTGTTCTCCCTACAAAATCTGTTCCTGTCAACTAAACAAAATTAAGGTTCTTAATTATGTTTAGGCAACTCAAAGCACTTTGCTAAGGTTAAAGAAAGATGGTGGTATTGGTTTCAAGTGTGCCTGATGCACATGACCACCCACCCCAACTTACTCCATATGACTTTCTGGACTTCCTGCAAAACTATTTAAAAGAAATTGAAAACATTTCTAGTGAGCCTAATCTGAGTATCAGCTATTCTCCCTCTTAAAAGGTATTTGCCTATGCAAATGAGTTGGATATAAACATAATATGTAGGAGACAAAGTATTGTATCCCTAACACAGATGTAGAGAGATTATACCACCGTTAGGACATTCCTGAACACAGTCTCTGAGATATTAGCAGAATGCTTAAGAGTTAAACTACCATACTATATTTACTATGTTGATGTTTGTAGTCAATTTAATCTGTTTCTAGGATAATCTTGGGAAAATTCTGTTAATTCATTTTAAATGGATATTTATCACAATCTGATTATGCATTAAAACAGATTATCCTCAGTAAAACCTTACCAGGGTGTGTAAGCATATTACTATAATGGCAAAGTCACAGTGTTGGCAGCATAGATTTGCTGTGTATTACTGCAGTGTGCACATATAAAATAGTGTCCTGTCACAAAAGCAATAGATGTTGTGAATGCAGATATTCAGTAGTGTTCCCTTTAAATTACACTTGGCGATGTCCTGTTGAAGTGGGCCCTACTGTAATGAGGGAAACCTGCCAAGTCATTTTAGAAAGACGCAGCTTTGGAAAGATTAAGAGGATTAAAACCAGAACACAGTTTTGTCCAAACAGCAAAGCCTCAGCCCTGTTCTAACAGTGTTTGGACAATGTCCCCCCAGGCCAAAATCAGCACTGCTGTCTCTCCTCCTTCAAATGAGCAACACAGGCTTTTTAGATTTCCTCAGACTCATCTCCAAGCTACCGCTCTTTGTTGTCGATCTGACTCAAAATGCAGCACCTTGCGGCTGTGTTTGTCATCCTGTACTTCAAACCACAGCGCTCAGACTTCACCACGCTGCTCTGAGGCTGATTTTCCAGGACTTCAAGGCCTGAGCTAAGCAGATTTAATCAGAGCGTCAGAGTATGTATTCATTCAGAGCATTTGGTAACTCCACTGCTTTATGAATGCTGGTTCGTGATCCTGAGGCGAATGATACAAAGGTAAAAAATCCGTGCTGTACATCTCTTTCTGAATACAAATGATAATGTGTGTATGAGCTTCATACAGTATTCATTTCGCACAGATGTGTCTGCACTTAACATGGCAGAGGCTTCATGGAATCCATCACCATAGTGACATGGCAGACGTTTTTCCTCATGTTGTTGCCATGACAACCTTTCAGACACAGAACATTTATTTATGTGCCAAAAGATAGAAAAGCCTCCCCAGGACTGCTGACTCTATTAGGGAGTTTTACTGTAAATGTACATACACACACACACACATACATAAACACACTTGTGGTCGTACACTAGCATGCACATGTACTGTACTTACACGACAGTTTCACACGTGAAAATAAAGATTTATTCAACAAATACTTTTCACAGCACTCCAGCTTCATTAGGATCGCCTCCTCCCTTCTTTTCTCTTTTTCTTTCTGTAGCTAACAACTCCAATCTTCTGCCATCCGCTGCTGCTAATTGAAGCGTTTGCATTAAAAGACCTGGGGAAGGTTGTGAGGGCCCCTCTTTAATGAAGTCTGATCTAATTAAAAGATACAACCGCCGAATGTGAGCGCAGAGGGAAAAAAACGCTGGGACAAAGGAGGGGAGGCCAGCGAGAGCATCAGCAGCTTGTTCTCCACATAAAGAAATGCCACCATTAACAATGCGCCAATCACAAGATTAGTATGCGCGGAATGGGCATGCCTCTTCAAATCTGAATTCTTGAGGGGTGGTTTGCGTGTGGGCTCAAGATGGCTAATGTCGAAGTTTTGATGATGTTTTGATGTAAACAGACGGGGCATGATGTGTGCATAACAATGCTACAGCATCCACAGTGACTGTTGTGTTTCCACTGGTCAGCACAGTCAAATACACCAAATACAGCGCCCAGAGGGAGTGGTGTATGTTCATGGCTGGGGAATCCGGGGTCACACAAGGTGACGGATTTAGGATTTAGGTATTTGCATATATATATTGTATATTTGAATATTTTGATTTTATTCCACGTTATACTTCTTCTACATTTCAGAGGGAAATATTGTACTTTTTACTCCACTCTCATTTAAGTGCTTTAGTTACTACTTAGTTTAATGTTTACACATTAATGTATCAGTATCAATCCAATACTCCAACTTCACATACTGTGAAATGAGCCATTCTGCATTATAAGCATTTTGCATACATTATGCAGATAATACCTGCAGAACTTTAACTTTTAACAGCATATTTTTACATTGCTACTTTTACTAGTACTTTTAAGTATCTGGGATCTGGGTATTTCTTTTTTTTCATGTTTGAACATAATTTATAGACAGCTGTGAAATAATGAAAATTTATTATTATTTGTCTTCTCTTTCCAAGCTGAATATTCCATCCTGGTCACATGTGCTTTCACAGATCAAGAACACAATGTATGAACAAACTGTGTCTTGTTGTGGTGTACTTCTCAGAAGCTTGGCCTTGGGTGTACGAATATACATAATGAGAAAACTTCCTTTTACAGTATATGCAGTCTGGGTAGCATACAGAGTTTGGCTGGCGGAGACTTGTTCAGCTATATTTGTTCAGGGTCAATGTGAAGTTAAACACTTGTTTCAAAGATAATCTGAGACATCCAAAATAGCACCCCAATAGTGCAACAAGCGGGACTCAAAACTCAGAAAGGTTAAAGGTTCATTTATTTATTATACAACACAGGGTTGTACATCGGAATGCAAGCTTTAATCCCTCAATGCTACACACACACACACAAAAAAACTCTTTAGTCTGGACAACACGTCCTCATACCTAAACAACAGAATAGGTAGTTTGCCAGTGACTCAGAAAATGACATATATGACATAGAATACCAGCGACAGGTGTACTGGATCTTCATCGTCATGGTAACAATAATAAATACGTGGTAAATGCTGTGAAACGGTTGCAGTTTGGTTAGGTTTAGACACCAAAACTACTTGGTTAAGTTAAATAACAGCAGGGTGAACAGGCTGTGGCTAGGGTGGGTATTGTCTTTTAGTATCCTTTCAGCTCTGCACAGACACCCTCCTACCGATATCACTGATGCTTGGTAGATGGGTACCAATAAGTCAACAAATCAACAAGGAAGGATGAAAGGAAAAGAGAACGAGACACAGAAAAAGACAGCGAAAGCCTGACATATCTACATTATCCAATCAGCCTGGACAGAAGTGAAGGTTTCTGTCTGGTGGCAAAGTGGCCATGTGTTTTAAATCCTTCCTCCATGTCTGTGACAAAACCTGTCACCACCAACACTACCTCCCTACCCTTGTTTGACCAACCACTCGCACATTCCATCCTTCACATGTCAACGGGCTGACACTTGATCCTAATTGGGCACTACTGCAGAGAGGGTGTCTAGTCTCCCAGGCAGAAGTGTTTAAATTCCGGCTGTGAAACCTGAGCTCATCCACAGGGTCATTTCTCCTTGGGTGGGGAATAAGAAACTGACAAACACAAACAACAAGAGCTCCAGTTTTGGCCAGGCCATCAGACGTAATGCCCCTATGGCGGACACATCAAACAGGATCTCCTGTCTGTCTTGCTCCAGTTGCACCGGACCCCATTCCTGACAGGTCACGGGAGAAGCTTACTCCACTTCATCAAATGCACCCCCATTCCAGCCTGTCAACAAATTGAGTGAACGGGGACTGGTTTGTGTGCTCACACTCAAAGGGCAAAGCTGTGTAAATACGTACAGGCTTACCTTATTCTTGATAATCTGTTAATAGTGATTATGACTGGCCTGGGAAATACAAGTAAGCCCTGGGTCTTTGACTGGTAGGTGTTAAAAGGTACTGGCACCAAGTTAGTATCAAGAACAGAATATTGTTCAACACTCGTTGACTCATTTTAACCAGGAAACATTTATGGAAAGTACCCAGCTAGGAGGGGATCCTGATTTGACGGTTCAGGATTGGCCCTGTGTAGGCTTGTGGATTATTGGAGCAGCTGATAACAGCACAGAACAGCAAGTGGGGTTTTGGTCAATTTAAACCCATTTATTTGGATTTTAACCTTTATTTCAATGGCATCATATTTTCAACATGTAGCAGGTTCTGCAGGATCTCCTGGACACATCTGTTGGCAAAAGCATTCAGAAAGTAAAATCCTTTACATACATTTCAGTCTTCTTGCTCTAGTTTACAAGTGAGATGCCACCGGCTTGTTAATTCTGCCTACAACCTGGAATAGTCTCGTAGGGGCCAAAGTCCAACACTGTGGATAGAGAGTGTCATTCTGAGCCTTAGTGATGTCAAAAAAACAATATTGATAGTGCAACATGACAAAAGTTAGAATATTAATGAATAATGAATGCTGAATCAGCATTCCCACTAATTAAACAATATTAATGGATTTCGTAGCTCCTATTATTATTATTTTAGTCTCAGTGCTCAAATGTTTGGAAGTGCAGTTCCCATAATTTGGGGGATGTAAACAGGAAGTATAATGTTGCCATGGAGTCAGCGAGTCAGCTGTGGGCTACAACTTGAGCCCCAGTTTTTTAGCCTGTAGTTGTTTACATTTTGGCAAATTTGTACCATTAGAAGTATGCTGAATTAGCTATTAGCAGTTCCTGAAGGTGTAAGGAGCATCCTTTTTCTATGATTTCTAACAGCATTTATGGACATGTATTTGTGATGGTAATAATGATAATCATAATGATATCCGCAGGTGTAAATCACCCTGAAATTAAAAATGTGATTGAGTTTGACTCAAATTCACCTCATGCAGTATCTTTCTATATATCTTTCTGTATATCTGTATCTATATAGATATACAGTATATAGGTATACTAACCTCTTTCTCTCCCATTTGTCTCAGTTTTCTTGTCTTGCTTCCTTCTCTCTCATTACAGGAACCACAGGACAACGGAGATACTAGGCCTCATGAAGTCGCCCCACCCTGAAGTGCAAAACCAGCTGTGCCAAGTTGAATGTGCCATATACACCAAAGAAAGGTGTTTTCACAGAGTAACAATTCCTGATATAGTACTCAGAGTATGAACGCCATTATGCGGGGAGCTAATGTGATAAAAGTGCTCCTTTTCTGGGGTGTTGATGAGTGTCAATGCTGGGAAATAGGACAGAGGCAAATCTTGTCACATTGACAAGATGGGGGCTTGCTTGGAAACAGATGCATTGATATCATACATCACCTGTGCATATTGTCCTATTGTCTCATGCCCTGGGTTCCTTGCCATCAACACGTTTCAGTCTATAGTACATCGTCATTGGTAGTGAAATTGCATTTTGTGTCATTTTATTTCAAATACTGTGCATCATATTCAGAACAAGAGTCGCAAGAGAAATCAGGAGTTTGGCTAACTCAATCATGACGCATGATGAGGGGTTGAAAGGGACTTGACCATCTACCTTGGTGAGAGTGATGAGTGGTGCGTGAGAGCCATAGATGAGGACCATGAGCCCAAAGAGGCATGTCACAATTTTTAAAAGGTCCAGTCCTCTAAAGACTAAATGGCATCTCCATCGATACATCGGTGCCTTACAGGTCAATTGGCCTAATAAATTGCATTGTTTCTTTAAACTAGAACAACAGCATCAGACACAATAATGTGCAGCAGTCAGGGCATCATTCACAGTGTGATCAGACCTCTTTGTTTAACACCAGAGAAGAATAGTAAGAAAGTGGTACCACAGGAAGTGCGACTGACCTTGTGGCGGCCTACAATAATGTGGGAGCAAATTGCCATATATTAAAGGTGGCAGCTGGTAATTTACAACTCACAGAAAAACAGGTCGGATCTGGACATAAACAGAGATTGTGGGAATTGCCATAAAGGACAGGGTGCCTAACAGCATCCGCAGGGCTGCTCAGTCTGTACCCAGGAGCAAACACACTGTTATTATCAGTCAAATTGTCCAAATAATTATACTTCTTGTCTGTCAGGTCGGAAAAAGTCTATGCAAAGTACTGTAGGATGGGGATGAAATTGATTTTCTTCTTGTTGTTTACCTATAAATCTGCTGAGCACAGATGTTACATTTTAGCACCCAGCTTTGTATTCAAACAGTAATAATATATTACACCTCTTGTATATTTAAGTGCAACTTGTGGGTAATGCTCTTAGTTGCTTAACAATCTTCAGTAATTAAATATGTAATCGCTGTTCCCTGCAATATGTTTAATTTAACGTTATCACATCTGTATGGTGAAGAATAATATCATTTCACACTTCAGTTTGCAACCAAGACAAGTATTAGCACACTATGCTAGCTCGTTTTTGAAATAGCTGAATCAAATAAAGAGCCAACTCCACCACCTATTATGTAGTTCAAACATCACATGCCTTACCTCTTACTGCTGGAGAAGGCAACAATATGCAGGAATTCAGACATTTTAGCCCTTTCAATATTCAGAAAAGTAATGCTTTTTGGACAAAATTTTGGCTCACTATATTTGAACGAAGCAGACTAACGGCCATGTTGCGGTGTGTGGTGTGGAGAGGGAAGGACCCAGACGCAGACAGCAGGAGGGAGGTGAACAAGGTGGATTTATTAGGGAAAAGGCAGAAAGGGAAGCAGGGAGACAGGTGGGGCTGGTAGGCAGGCAGGGCGGTGCAGGCAGGGCGACAGAGGAGCAGGCAGGGCAGGGCAGGCAGGTAGACGGAGGAGCAGCCAGGCAGGCAAATCCGGCAGGAAGACACCAAACGTAGAGGACACACTACTGACAAGCAGCAACATACAACAATGAACCGACAAGGACCAACTGAAAAGGACAGGTACAAATAGGGAAGGCACTGACGAGTGAATGAGACACAGGTGAGCACAAACACAGGTGAAAACACTGAGGGCTGAGACGAGAGGCGGGAACACGAGACAGAACTTCAAAATAAAAGCACCCAGGGACAAACCATAACAGGACATGGCTGCAAAGAAGTCATGGTCATTTTCCATTTTTGATTGGCTGTCAATCTCAAGAGGGTGGGTCGTCAACGTAAGATGAGCCGGCTGAAGTATAGATGCAGATTTGAAAATGGCCACAATTGACTAATTACAATATCACTTAAGATGACATTAGCTTTGTACCACTATCTGACATCTTCTGTCCTCTCCTGGGCCTCCATGGACTCGGTGGGGAATCTGGTGGAGAAAGGTCCTCCATCTCGTATTATTCTGGCAAAAGTGGCATGACAGTCGTCGTTATCCATGCTAGCTAAAAGTGGCTGATGTGGTAGTGATGGTCAATGTGTCAAAGTTTCTTTGAAGACTGTTATAAGAAGAAAGTATAAAGAAAGCACATATGTTTATTTTCCAGAGCTTCCTGCATGCTCAGTTGTCATGGAGATTGCGGAGTTGTCACCTGTTATTATATGGCCGCAGTTACTTATCTTATGTGATGATAACTGAGCCTACTCCATGAAAACTGAGCAAACACTTATAAAGAACATGAGATGCAGTTGAAAGCTCCAGAAAAGTAAGTGGTCCTGGAGTTTGATTTGTCCAAGGTCAGGAATGAACAGTTACAATCAACATGAAGGTTCTATTCAGGTGTCCTTATTCCATTGTGGTTACTAAGTACAAAACATACAGCTAAAACTCTGAGCCACAGGCAGTGGCCACACACAGATCGTATGTACTGGATGCAAGATGCACCACAAATATCAAGCATGTTTGACACGGAAGCGACTCGCTCCAGAGCACCGCGAAGTGCCACGATATGTCAATTCTATCGCAAGCAGTAGCCTGGCTGTTCAGACCAGAAGCACATTTCTCCGCACCGGTCAACAAGCGATTCTGCTCCTCTGCTCTTTTCTATGGGCTGATCTTTTTTGCTGTTGTGCTGCAGGGTGCTTCTCCACTTCCAGGATCAACTTTTTCTCTCTCTCTCTCTCTCTCTCCATCTCTCTCGCTTGCTTGCTCGCCCTCTCTCTCGCTCTAGCTCTCTGACTGCTTGTGTGTGTCTGCTCGTCTCTCTCGCTCTCTGTTTAGAGACAACTGACAAATATGTAGAATAAGTACATCATTTAAAAAACACAGGGGCAGGAAAATCACACGGGTTGGCAAGCAGGATGCATATTCTATTTATATTCATATTCATGTATCAGAATCAGATAATTTATATCATATATAATACATCATCTATATCGTTTCTAATGTGTTTTCGTGCCAGATTCGCTCGCGGCGGACGAAGAAAATAGAACAGCCTGGAGCTCTGCGGCTCAGCACCTCCTGTGTGATCACCCCAATTGGTTAACATGGGCACCGAATGGAAGCGGGCAGCAATTCGCAGCACTTAGCGGCGCGTCTGCCGGCTGTCTGAACCCAGTGTCACTTGGAAACAGCAGGGAACACTGATCTTAATGCAGGAGGGTGGAAACGAGGCTCCGACAGGTGTGTATTCTATGTAACTAAAGCCTGTCTAACAGCCGGGCCAAAAAAAACAAAAAAACTTTTTTTAATACCCCAGTTACAATTGAGCACAGTCTCTTAACCTTTTTCTCTCTAAACATAAATGTAAATATCAAATATAAATGTAATGTATCACGAAATGAAATTAAACATTATTTTATTGATGGCCATTATCAAAGGCAAACTCAATGTAGAAAGATAGGCTGGCAGCAGGAACGCTCTCTGTGTGGACACCACATGCGCGCCAGCCGCGGAAGTTCAGCGAGGTAGCCGTCACGCACTGCTCAGGTTGGCGGTGTGGCCTTACCGTCAGACTGGCATGAACCAGTCAGTAAAATGAACAGGCAGCTTAATTCTCCAAGTCTAATTCTCAGATTTCCTCTTCATGTCTAATAGCAAATATTAATATAAATAGCAATTGTGTACAGCTGCTTTTTGTTAAAAAAGTTATCTACACTACAAAGTAGCTAACTATGCCAGTTGTTTCTTCTGATATCATTTGGTGTGATGGAAGCAGCCAGAATGTGGCTGCTTCCATCACTCAGTTGCTTGCAGTTGCTTGAGACTGGCAACAGTTATAGGTGTTATTTTTCATCAAAGGTATGGACTTCATCTGACTTTTTGGTAGACTTGATGTGATTGTTTCTGATGAAAAGACGATACTGATGATGAAGAGTGAGATTTCTTTTTAAGGGAGTCTACAGGCCATCGAATTAACACGTACACCAACTGTGGCTTACTTCGAACTTTACATAATGCAAGTGTCCTAAAATTAGGTCTACTTAACATACAGTGACATAAACTAAAATGTTAGCTTGCACAAGGCAGAGCTGTAACCTGAGACACGGCAATCATGTTGGTGCCAATCACCTGGATAAAGGATGAATAAGATAAAAGATTGGCTAAAACTGCTAAAAAAGTCATCCTCTGCACTTTAAACAACCCTCTGATGACTGTGACTGACAGTACAAGTCAGCACATTGGCTCTTTCCCTTTAAAAAAGGCTATTGTGAGTTGAGATTGCCCACAATGGCAGTCCTTTAGATGTACTCATAGTGACAAGGACGAATTAAACATTTACCCTAATGGAAAAGGAATAAAAGCTGGATGATGGGTGACCGTAATGTAAGACACATCAGAGTAGATCTCAGACAGTCCTAAAAGAAAGCAACCATAAAAAGATGATTATGACATGATGAGGGGCATCCAGCTGGGACCGTTGCCTGGATAAAGAGTTCAGAAAAAAAAAGTTCTATCCACCCACCTAGGTCATTAGCTCCCTTCCTAAAAGCTTGGCATGCAGCATAAAATCACCTGAGAACAACATTAGTTACGGTACAAGACAACAGTATTCATTCAAGAAAATCTACCGCTGATGAATAATGTAATGGGATGAAGTATTAAATAATGTGTCCTGGTTTTGGGGGCTTTTTGAAAGTGTGTTTCTTCAAGTGGGGAAATTGCCTGAAGTCAGAATGACTTTCCAGCTTGGCTGGAAGGTACTAGTGAGCACATACATGTGTCATATGATTGGCTGCTCATCTATATTTTATTCTTGTGATATATTAGCCCAGTGCGTTTCTGCTGGCCTATGCAAACTGCACTGTAAAGGAAAAGACAACTAATACTCTCCCTCCTTTCCTCTGTACCATCTCTCACTCTCTCTTTAGGGACTGTATGAAAATTATTAGTCGGGGAGGGGCCCAAAAAAGGGGAGGGTATTGTAACTTTTGTGTTTTTGCTGAGGGGTATGGAGAAATAAATACAGAAAAAAATGAACGAATGAATAAATTAAATGGAAAATTAAATGGGAACGTAAATAAATAGGGCAATGTATACAAAGGTAAATAAATACAGCAGCAAATTAAAACAGAAATATCAATTTATGTCACATTTTATCAATTTAATAATGCCTACATTTATTTTTAATATTTTTAGTGCATTTAATGGCAGATTAATTTATTTATTGAGTCAATTATTCATTTATTTTTGATTTTGTCAGTGTCGGTCCTCCATAGAGGGGAGGGTAGTCTGACTTTTTTGGAAGGGCAACCTTTGATTTAAATGTTTTTCTCACTCCAGATTTATATTTGATTTCAGCTTTTATTGTGTAAAAAAACTATTAAAATAGTTACATCAATAACTACATATGTCTACTACAGTAAAGTTAAATGTGTCATACTGTATGAAGTTATAAGTCTGTCATTTAAAGCTGATAGTTGAACTGTAACTAAGACACAGCAATGTTTTATATCTCCGTGTGTGCAAAACCAAACCAGCCGTGCCTAAAACAGCTTACCAGTTCCTAAGCTGAGAGCGTGCAGCACAAGGTGTTGCAGTTTAAGTCACGGAAAAGAAAATATGAATTAACTGACTGTTTTTCTGCACACATTAAAAATGCGGATAGGATGCAGGTGGATGGAAACGCACCTAGTGAGTCTGACTCAGAAGACACTGGAGGCCTCAGAACTGGAACAGTGAAATGGGTCACCTTCTCCTTGCTCATGAGTAATTCACACAAGCTGTTCTCACGCCACAGAATGACAAGTAAACAGCAGAAAGGTTCCCCTCCAAGCAAGACCTGGACACCCAAACATGTATGCAAACAGCGCTAGCTTCCAAAGCACCATTATTTTGTTGCCTTGACCCATGGATGACAAATTAGTATTCGGGCTGGGCTGCATTTGGACTACATTTGTTGTTAGGGGGAAGCATCGCGCCATTACTAATTCAGCTGGAGAGTGTTCAAGTTTCCTAAGTGGGCCTCAGAAAAATGGTAAAAAATAAATGCGGTGAATTAGCCTTCACTTTCTTCCAGGCACATTTGTACCGCTGTCGTCAAGCATATTATGGGGTGTCTGAGACAGCTCGTGTTTTGACACAGTTGCCGAACATGTTTTAAGGCGAACATCAAAGTCTTCTCTATAGCAACATGGTCAACTGTCACCAGCCTAATTAAAATGCAGTGTTTGCTTTGGAGAGGGGGGTGCATATATCAACTGAAATCATTAGGAGCAAGAAAAATACTGAGGTGCCAAGCAGCTTTGTAACGGTCTCATATTTGTTCGGTCTCACCATTTCAATGAGCTCAGCCAAAACAAACTCTCCAAGGCCAACTCCTTTCTCCGTACATCTTTTTAGTTTTTACTCAGGCTGCTGCAGCTGCATAATGACATCAGATTACTCAAAGAGATGTCTACCAGCACACTGCTGCAGGTGTTGTGTTCAAATACGCAAAAAGAACATTGGAAAATACATAAGCACGAGGAATTATATTTTGACGTGTCGTAGATGGCACGATGTAGACTCCTCAGTTTAATGTCCAAGTGTCAGCTGTCTGAAACAGGGTTATCTATAAGAGGTAATAAAATTATTTTCAGGACATAGAATGAAAGTTGTCCACTTTATGTCAGTAATAAGTGTTAGTGTCTATTTGATAGTCGTTAAATCTCAATGATATCAACTCAAAAGTCCTACTCTGGACCTCCAGCTACAACCAAACGTTCACTTTCTTGTGAATGTCATTAGTCTGCCTTCCTTCCTTCCTTGATGTCCCCATTTTATCTTAATGGTGCTTGGCACACTGATACCAAGAGTGTGATTGGAATGTTAGCCTCAATTAAGGACAGGGTAGCAAATGGCTTTCAATGAGGCATTAACTATCAGAGGAGAGTAGACAGTCTGTGCGAGAGGACGATGTCATCTTCTGAAGGGTGACGACAGATGTGCCTGTCTGGAAAACGTCGACTTTGAGATCTTGGATATACAGCACAAGGCTCCGTCTACACCTGGGTGAACACACATACATTTTATACATACACACTGACAGTACATGCATATGCTGACGGGTATAAACAGGCACACACACACACACACACACACTCAAGCTGTCATAGATCCAAGTGAGTGCTCCAAGATGGATGTTTAGGTGTTCTGATTAATGCAGACTGCAGATATCCATGCCAAGTCTGAGGGACTTTTAGAAAAGACGAAAAAAGATACAGTTTGCCTGTTTTTACTCCTCTCTTGCATCATAACCATTGTACAACATTCATGATGTAGCTGTTCATTCGCACAGCTTACCATTGATATACAGCACACGTCCGAGTGACTTACGCGAAGAAATAAAAATGTTCCAGACCGTTACCAAGCCAGCAGGCTACCAGAGTAACTTGATCATTAGGTTACACCCTACATGGGCTACTGCAGACTCTTTTTATGGAGCATTAGGGAGGATACATTCATGCCAAGTACAGGAAGACACTACTGGTTGGGTCTTTCACTTACAATGACAAATTCTATTTCAAGAGGAGAATGTGCTGCATAAATCTGGGCCAATACCGGATCAGGGCTGTGAAGTGTACATGCTGTAAGGATGATCACATAATCATTGACTTTATGTCACACGCACAGACATGGAGCACGTGTCCTTTTGACTGTTGGCCTATATTGTATAATTGTTTTACAGTATTTCTGAGAGATAAATATCTGATAAAACTTAAATTTCATGAAAATATAGTATGGAAAAGATCATTACATGTATGCATGTTTCTATTAAACTCCAGCCCCCCGCAACCCTCTAAGTATAAGCAGTTATAGATAATGGCTGGATGGTCCTTATTTTCATAATTTTGCCCATCATTTCTATCAACTATGATAATATGGCACTTACCAAAGTAATTGTTGAGGTCTGGGAACACAGCGACACCGCTACATGTGTGATGGGACAAGAAGCACAAACAGCCAGATGACAGTTTGGGCGAATTATTCTGGATGCAAATTGTAAAGTTATTTGTAAGACAATGTCGCCCATTGATATCTCTCTCTGTCTCTGATCTTCCCAAAGCACAAATAACAGCCTGGCCTTGAAAACAGAGTGCGAAAGAGAGAATAAAAGTGAAACTACACAGAAAATGAAACTGAACTTTATTTGGTCTGTATTTTATTATGGTTACTTACTAAAATAAAATACATAAAATCAAACCCTCTGTGGTCACTGCTGAATGCTGAAATGTCATTGTTTGCAGTGGCAGGATCTCCAACACGTTGATTAAGCATATTATCGATCCGAAGAGATTCTCTCTTGAGGAAGTTGCATTGATCACAGCATTGACCCTTGACAGTGTTGACCCTCTCTCAGCAGTTAAAGATGAGGGACTGCCACATGTCTATTCTGTGTAGCCCCATACTGGGACTGTTACAAACCTATACCATATTGGCTAGTATGACGCAGCTACTCTCTAAACTACTTTATTTAGGGGTAAAACCTAAACTTAGGGGACCAGAAATAATGGTAATAATCCGTCACAGCACAGAACAAGTGTGTGGTCACAACTACAACAACTATGGTAGGTCTGTAAACTGCGAT
Source organism: Maccullochella peelii (assembly GCA_002120245.1). Classification (NCBI taxonomy): domain Eukaryota; kingdom Metazoa; phylum Chordata; class Actinopteri; order Centrarchiformes; family Percichthyidae; genus Maccullochella; species Maccullochella peelii. The sequence continues at coordinate 6,181 of LKNJ01003744.1, read as the reverse complement.
GGTTGATTACACTGGACAGTTTGTGTAAACATTTTACCATTCACCTTTGTTTTCTCTTCCAAATAATTACCCGGGGGGTTCGTATAAAGGGTTACTCCAGCGATTATTATTGCACTATTGAACTACAGTTCCTATAATACATCTCAATATTGCTTTCATTAGACCCTCCCTGCCTGTTCTCATCTTTCAAACTCACTGCCCCCAGTTCATAACGCAGGGTTTTTTTGTCACACATTTGAAGTCTCAAGCCTAACTCATGATGACCCAGATGACATCATCAGGGTTACTCAGACTTAAGGAAGCTCCCTTAAGAGCCACAGAAGACATTACACAAGTCGTACTCTCCATGACAAGTAAACTGAGCTTAATGTGTTCACCTTCTCCAACCTCCAGAGCTCTGTACTCTATAATGACTATTGTATGTGGACAACAATACCTGTAGGCCAGCACTGGGCTTAATGTTGCCCATTGTTACAAGTATTTTACAAAAATACACCTGCACCTTGTCCTCAATTACATATCATCAGTATTATTATTACTATGAGTGTAATAGTAAGAAGTAGTAACATATCTGACACATTTTATTTTGCATTGTGTTATATTTCTATATAATAATACAATATTACTACTATAGTGTTATTATTGTGCTTTTATATTATTGTATTATAGGTGATATGATATTATTCTCTTCCATTTCTACTATATATACTTCATAGCATTGTATTATTACTGTATAGAGTGTGCATATTACATATACGGCACATATGTTATATATAACATTATATTCTTTTTTATATTATTGTGTATATTGTACTTATTACTCATACCTATGCCTTTATATAAATATTGATTCCAAAATTCACTTGTATAGTAGATTTTTGATAAGATAATCATGAAGAAAATATAAAAGAGCTGTAGCTAAGATGATGTTTTGGAAGATACAATCAAGCTATAAAATGGATGACAACTTTGGTTTGGTTTTGAAATATTAGATATAGCTCTATATGTATGGCAAATTATTCAAGGTGAAGCTTACATTTTTGGGATTTGATCTTTTTTCAGCATTGTGCAACTTGTGCCAGTGTGAGGCTCAAGCAGCCATTCAAAATTTAAACACCTTATTGTGAGACACACAATGTGGTCTTTGTGCTGCCGGTACGCTTGAGAGGCAGAGAGCGGCCGTGACACATAGAACCCAGCGAAGGTGATGGAAGTGAGTGACACCAGTGCTATGTCCCCCGGGAGGAACAGGTATGGAGAGTGATGTGGAGGGTTGGGAGGGGCACTGAAACCAACTGATTGACAGAATAAAAGGAGAATAAAAACAGAGACAGGAGTAAGAGTCCAAATACCTTAGCATCTGCATTTGCATTTGACATTTCAGGCCTTCAGCTGACGCGCTTAGGAACTAAAAATGATTGCAGTGGTTGAAAAAGCTAAGCTGCACAAGGCAAGATTTATATGTTAAAAAGATTCAGCCTGCACCACAAATGAATTGGTGCAGCTGCAGAAAAGAGTGTTCCATAACTCCTGACTGAGATGTCACAGATTCATCGTCTTTGCCAAAAATAATTTCAGAAGTCAGGAATCATCGTTGAAGGGAAATTTCTCTGCACGAAGAAAGTGACGCATGAGGGCTTAAGAGCAAAATACAAAACAGTCTCCCTAACAGCAGCAAATGAATGCTCCGTCCATCCAGAGAAAGATGGATGCAACAACAATGACACTACCTGCTGAGGAAGCTTTTTTTTTTTACCATGCCCATACGCTGCAGCCACTAACAAGAAAAGATTTAAGTCCAAGAAGCGTGCAGTTTATGTCACAGTACATGAGTGCAGCTAATTAAATCCTTTAAATTTAAAAAAATTAAATTATCTCTTGCTGACAGTCTGTGCCACCAAATGTGCCAAGTGCAGCCCTGAATTCCTAACTGCCACAATACAAGCAAGAGTGAGGAGGATGTTGCAGATCCACTGCATTAATTTAAACTGTTTGGAGTACAAGATGGAGTGGCGGAAAAGGATGCAGCGATAATTGGGAGAGTTGCATCAGGTTTATCATTCTGGATCAATTCCTGCATTATTAGCTTGAGTTTAATATTCACAAATGAAATGTAATTTTATTTCAATCTGCCTCAAGCCCATTCTTTATACTATTTATTGTGGATTTCTGTCTTTCAGCAGTCAGCCATTCAGTGCATTTGCATTCTGTAGCCTAATTACCTCTATTTACAGTACTTTTAATTGTTGCTGGTGGAGACTGCAAAAGACAAAAGTCTTTTCACGTAATACAAAAGATTTGGTCGTAAGTTCAGTGTTACTGTATCGGACAACATTGTTGCCTGACTTCTTTAGTCTTCTTTCTTATAAGAATAAGATGCAATGAATCATTTCAGAACAGTTTGTTTGGGTGCACTGTAAACAGACCAGTTGCTCTTCTTCTGTTGCATTTCTGACAGGGTAGTGTTTGCTCCCCCCAGTAGTTAATACACGTCATTTCGAATGGATCTCTAGGACCTTAATTATTTAATCACACTGTTTTAACCAATAACTACAGGTGTATTCAAATTAACCAAGACTGAAATATGCATTGATTGATTAATTGTTTCATTGCTCGAAATACACTGAGGTAGGTTAGGTTAGGAAACATTTGCTTATTTAGACATTCAGCAGACAGGGAGCAACATTAGCATTCATTTGGAGTTGTATTTCTGTCAAACTGACAAATAAGTCAAATATTAACTCTCCTTTTAGTTTGGTTTGGTCTCCACCAACTCCTGGGGGAAATATGTGCTAGCTAAATGCTCCGCTGTGTTCACCAGCTAGTCACTAACTGTGTCTGTCTGCTGTTTGCTGCTGGGCAGGTAGTGTACAGCGGGTTTATCAGAGCTTTATCACTGAAAACAGCTGCATGCTGCTGCTGCTGGAAACGAGGCTGAGCAGTGAGAGTGAACCAAAACAGCAAAAGTTGCCGGGCGTAGAACCAAAACAATGAACTGAAAGCTCCATATAGATGAGGGAACTGTAGAGTCAGGTGATACATCTCTTCTGGTTCGTCACTTGTTAACTTTAAGTGAACAAAACAAGCTATAGAATGTAATTGCACCAATAAATAAGGAAGCACTATGATTCCGTTATCAATAAAGCATGTGGTTTATTAAGTAGGATTGTCACTGCATTGTCTTCACTAGTACCAAGCTGCAAAATATATCATTGATGGTAATCTATGCTAACGTAGCTTACCAGATCTGGCTTTAATAAGCCTTTTGATTTGCCTCCTTATTTCTGCAAGTGCATGTAAAATAGATTCTCTTGAGAGGAAAGAGCAGTCATTTTATTCTTTCTCCAAACCGTAGAGTGACTTTTGTTCTGAGAGAGTAAGAGACAGATTGAATGTCTGTTGAGTTTTCTTTTCTCCTCCTGGCTCTTGGTTGTTCTCCAGCCGTGTGTTGGCAGGAGGATGTGGCAGGAACCATTAGGATGAGAAATGACAGTGAAGTCTGGGCCAACCTTCAGGGCTTGCACAGAGGAGAGTCTTAACAACCACATGCACTCAAACACCACACACATCTACAGTGCAGAGAACATGCATATGCACACTTTGCACACTGTGCTGGTGCTCTTTTGAAGCAACCTTCACAATACCAATGGCAAGCATATTCATTCATTCAATTCTTGAACAATTAAGAGAAAAGTTTGACCTTTATATGTTTGGACTTCTATCTGCAGTGCCTGTGTGATCCAAAAACAGCCGAGTCGTGCAGACAAAAGGAGAGAAGCACTTAGGAGTAACAACCACAGCAGACTTCTCACTTCACAGCTGTTTCACCGATGTGACGAATTATTTCCAGGCCATGGTGATTCACCATAAAGCAGACAATGAACCCACTCTGACAGCCCTCTTCCAGTCTGTGTACTGTAAGCCATTATAACGGCGACTGGAACTCCCGCTCTCATTATGGAAATTGAAAGCATCATTGCAAATCAGTGTTCAAACTGCAAATGGGCGCTCTGAAAAGAATCATTTGGAATCTGTGACTCAGGGTGAAAGTTAACTCAACATTACATCTTGTGTGTTACAGTCAATTTAAAGTACAAAAAATATCCATGCAGCCAGAAATATCACATCAGTGTTCTGTATTTACTGGAATATGCATGTGCGGATGTCACAGATGAGCGGAGTTCATGCTATATTCTTAGAAACCTACATTTTGTTCCAGACCAGTTGGCATGACATCATCAAATGGATGAAGGATTGTTTTAACAGCAGCTCACAGAGACAGACAACTGACTGAGTAATATATATGGATTCTCTTACACATATCCATAACAACTTGCAAGCACAATACCATCATTCTCTCTTAGTCTCGCTGTAGATACCACAATCATGGTATCACGCATTCAGTTCCCCTTCAAGTGAATGTGGTACAACTGGCCGTCGGACAGCATGGCGTGTAGGACTTTTGGCTTTCATACTGAACTCTAAAGCTCACTCATCCTCACATCATGAGTAGGCCTTAGCCCAAAGGCAGAGCAGGGTTCTGCTCTGTCAGCTGTGATCATGTAATGGCCTCTCTGAGGAATCTCTGAAGGCCACAGGTGCAGATAGAGGCAAAGGGTTTCTGGTAGTTCACTCCCCACACACAGTGCGGTGGTCTCTGGGACTCGGGGATACAGGATCAAAGGGCCTTGGCAGTCGTAGTTGAGGGACAGCATGAGGGTGTGATGGAGCTAGTTATGTTTCAGTGGCTCCGCGCCGATGTTGTCCAGGTGGAGTCACACACCAGTTCACAAGGAGAGACACACAAACATAACTCTGTGCCACCACCTCTGCATGCTCTGGATCCACTTTTAATTTCATCAACTCAGTTTCTCTTCAGGAGATATATGGCAGAGAGAAGAAGTTGGGCATACTTGCACACTTTGCATATGATGTATACAAACAATGACTCAGGTCAAATAGCCAAGTTTTATTGAATGAGACAAATCTGAGAAAGAAAAAGAACTGCATCACAGTTTATGTGCACATTAAGGCCATAACCCGTGATGAGGGGTCTCAAGTAGGAGCTTCATTTTAACGGGACACAAGCCAAAAGAGTTGGGAACTGCTGTTCCAGATTCCAGTAACAATATGTTACTTAACAATATGTCAACAAAGGTTCAGTGAGGATACATGGCACACACATATTTAGCTGATTCGACACTGGCAGGTTGCTAGTTGTCCTCCATGTTTATTGTTGTCTGCTTTTCTTTTTGAAAAACGTGCTGCCTTCAGAACGATGGGGAAAAACCGTCATGAGAGAGACTGAAATTGTATCAACAAGAGTGGTTATTGTAAAACAATTAGATGCCTTCCCTTCAGATTTTAGAAAATATATAGCCTGCAAAAAAAAATCTGATTTGAAGTTTTTGTCAAAGCCCAGTCAAAGACACACAAACACACATACATGGTCCTGGAATGATTAACGGACAAAACCCAACGTTCCATCCATCTTTCTCCCTCTTCTCCCCATCTCTCTCTTTCTCTCTCTCTCTCCATGGCTCATCTGTGTCCTGTTGCCAACCTCTCCTCCCCTTGACCCCGTCTTGAGACCCTGTCCTCATGTCTTTTCACAGTCCAACGACAGGAAGTCACAATGATTTATGGTTTTGTATTTGTGTGTCTGCGTTGTGTATTATGTTATGGAGTTTCACCATGAAAAGTTGGGTCCGGGAATAACTCTGGCTGAGCTGCAGCCTCTTTCAAAATGCCAGCATGACGCTAACCCGAGTATAGAAACCTAAAATGAAGTGTTCGCTGGTGCTTGTACTCAGCTGCACTTTTTCTGTGGTGGACTCCTTGAAAAAGTGACAAAAGGGTGAATTGGCTGCTGTAAAAATTATTTTAGGAATGACACCAAATAAGTGCCATTGCGATTTTGGGCCACTCAGCACTTCATACTGTAAAGGATAAGGTGGAGACACTTTTCACTAGCTAGGAACTAGCTAGTTGTTTTAGCACCTAGCTGTAGCATGTTTTTATTTGGCAGACCTTTTGGAATGAAAGCGACATATGAATGAAGTACGATCCAAGCCACTGTGGATCAAGGAGAAGCCACAGAGACTAAGAGCGTTTTCACACCTGTAGTTTGTTTGCTCTGGTCCGAATCAGTTGATGAGTTTCTTTTCACAGAGAAAAATCC
>LKNJ01003743.1:48278-92289 GCA_002120245.1 Maccullochella peelii | reverse complement strand
CCTGTGTCTCGTGTCTCACCTGGTTCTGTTTCCCTTGTTAGTCCTATGTCTATTTATGCCTGTCTGCTCCCTTTAACTTGTTTGTTTATTGTCCTTGTTCTTGTCATGCGTCTCGTCTCCTGTGAGTTCAGTGTTGTGTGTCGTAAGCCTTTAAGGGAAATAAACCTGTTGAAGCAACTCCTGTCTGCGGGTCTGCGCTTGGGTCCTCCACTTACCTTCACCTGCCCGTGACAGAGGAGCTTGATAGCTCCTCTTCTGTAGTTCTCATCAAACTCTTGTCAGAAAGCAAATAAGTGTGTTTCCCAAAATGTTGAACTACTCCTTTAATGTCATTTAACGGTTTTAAATTTGTGTGGCAATGGATTATCTTATGTGCTATAAATATTGCGTTGGTATCAGCAAAGTCTCTGTGAGTGATCATCACATGTAATGGATCAGCCATTCTCAACCAAAAATGGGCCTCAGAGTGCCATCTAGTGGGCCGCGGAGGCAGTGGTACTGCCAAATGGTTACATTAAAAGAAAAAAAAATGTTTTTGGTAATTTACAAAGCTATTTTTTATATCTCAGTGTGCTCAAGGATTCACATAAATAAAAAAACGTCAAATTGAAATGCATAATTTCAGTGACCAGTTAGGTTTGAATATCACCAGCCAGTCACGACGCATCATCAGATACAGACAAACATGTTTTGCCTGTTAGCTAGCTAACGTTCCCTCAGATGCAGTGACACAAAGTGGATCGGTTTTTGACAGGAAAAAGTGATGTGGGGAGAAACCCTGCGCCAATAAAAGCTCCAAAGCGCGTGGTGAGGAAATATGAGCCTGGATTCATAATGGCAGGCAGTGCAAAGCAAAGTGTGTTGAATGTGGTGAAATCTTGTCAAATGAAGCTCCAGAGACACAACACAAAGCATCCGGGATGTTATGTTTCTTTTTCTCATTCATTTGGGAAGGTGGTCCTCGGAAATGTTTTAACAATCAGAAGTGGGCCTTAAGTTACGAAAGGTTGAGAACGCCTGTAATAGATTATCCCACTCTTCATGGAATGATATTCAGAATGAAGAAGTGATACTTTCTCATTTTGTATTCTGTGAATATTTTCTAATCAAGTGTGACTCCCATACTCGCCCATATTGCACAACTTTTTCTGCATTTATATTTAATCAAGGTCAGATCACTTCACTCAAAACAAAACACTCAAGGCTTTATTGAGAAAGACATTCACACTTTGCTCACAATATGGCCTCGGACTGAACGCTGCGTGCTTTATGCCTCAACAGACTGAGCAGAGGGGGAAACTGCTTCAGGCTCTCAAGGCTGGATTATTGAGCTGACAGGCAGAGAAACTATCTCAGGGTCTCCTACCAACAGAGGCCTGAAACATTGGCAACACTGTGTTATTTTGTAGATAAACTTGCAGTTGCTCAAGCACAGAAATATGCACTAGTTAGAGGGAAGGTTTGGCCACTGTGGAGACTGTTGTGGGGTCCTCCCTCAAGTCAAATTGATTACATTCATAAATGGCATATGGAATAAATATGAACACGAAACTACAGGCAGTCTGCTGTAAATGCTAACATCAGTGTTGACAGATCATTTTAGGGGAAAAGTTAGCACAGCCGCTGTCTTTACTCTGCTGATAAAGCAGGGTAACAGCTGGTTACTGGTGGCTGATGTGAGCTACATTCATTGTAGACAGGAAATTCAAACAAATAGTCTTTTATGATTTGGGGGCTTGACCAGCAATTGGTGGAAAATATTTTTATAATGAATGTATTGATTTCGATGTTGGTGATATTTGATTTGATATATATTTGATTCAAACTTTTTCAAATAAAGGTACCCTGTAGAATTTGTTTCCGTAAAATCTGTGGAAGTTTTTTTTTTTTTGTATAATTGTTGGCACCCTGTGGAGTTTTCTTACATTCGCATTTCTCACCAAAACACATTGTATGTACTGTATCTTTGAGACCTAATCAACATTTTGAATGCAGTTTCGTCCTCATAAAATATTTTCAGAGACGATTTTTGGATGAAATTGAAATCTACATCGTTTACATCCGTGTTTGCTGGATGGTTGCTGACAATCTTCTTCCTTGCCTTTGTTGGAATTTGCTACATTTCAAGGCGCTTTACTACCACCAACTGTCGATCAGTGGAATAATATGAAACCTTTGGGAAGACTGTGATGTGTCGCGTCCTCGTGTGCTCCACAGGGTACCTTAAGATTCTTGGAAGAAATATTTTCCGTGCTACTTAATCCCTCACCTTACAATTAGCAAACTGCATCACACAAGAAATGGGAAACATTAGCTTCTAAACTGAACTTTATTTTATAACAGGAGAGCTCAAAGACCTGTGTTTCAGTCGGTAGACCTTCATCAGGAAACATTAATTTGAAATGAGTCCTACTATTCTATTAAATAAAACACATTGAATTGTAGAAGAAAAACTGTATGATGCTAGATAATGACATTTGTCTTTTGTCTCTCTAGCTGCTCAGCCCATCCAGACTCCTCTCCATATCCAACAGTAATGCAAACCCTCTCCACGTGATTCCTTCCGCATTGGCCTCTCTGTCTGCCTCATCATCCACTTCCACACTCCACCAGCTCAACAGCAACATCTGGCAACTGTGTATCCAACTGGAGGGCATCGCCGGCTTTGCTCAGGCCCTGGGGCGTGACTTTCGTCCCTTGTTGATGACGTCACTGTACCCCGTACTGGAGAAAGCCGGGGAGGAGACACTGCTGGTCAGGCAGGCAGCGCTGGGCTCCATGTGGGACATCAGTAAGGCCTGTGGCTACCCCTCCCTGAAGGAGCTGATCAATGAGAACTCAGACTACCTGCTCAATGACATATCACTTAACCTGCAGAGGCTCAGCCAGCATCCACAGGTAAAACTGACACAGTTAGGCATGTAATTAAAATGCACAGTAATGCACAGCAGCACTAGAAATGTAGAAGAATAAGAACTAAGGAAACAGAGATGACATTTATTTAGGAGACTTAAGAAAGCAAGTGGTGTGCGCAGGAGGAGGATTCAGTTATTTGAGGCCGTAAGATATTATCACCATTTTAATGTAGAAATATAACAAGAAATTGTTTAAGTAAGTTCATTTTATAGTTTTATCAAAATATATTTGGAGATTTCATGAGCAGATATGGCTGCACAAATGAAATGGGCGGCAACTAACAATTCTTTTCATTATCAGTTTATCTGTAATTTTATATTTACATTTTATTATATAATTGATTAATCATTTACTCTATAGAATGTCAGAAAATAGTGAAAAATTACCATTAAGAAGTTCTCAGAGCCCAAGGGGATGTTTTCAGATTAGGGCTGCAAGTAACGATTATTTTCATTATCGATTAATCTGCTGATCATTTTCACAACTAATCGATTAATCGTTTAGTCTATAAAATGTCACATTGTTAATCACAATTAATTTACTAGTCGTTGCTGCTCTACTTCAGATTGCTTGTTTTGTCCGACCAGGTCCAAAACACAAAAATATTCAATTTACAAAACAGAAAAAAGCCACAAATCCTTACGTTTGCCAGTGATTATTTGGAATTTTTACATGTTAATGTCTTAAACATTTCAACTATCAGAATTCTTGGCTATTAATTTTATGACAATTTATTATCGACCAATCATTTCAGCACTACAAACGAATAACCTGGCATAAGAGGTGCTAACAATAAACACAGTGAACCTAATAGCAGTAGCAGTTTATACAATGAAATCATAACCACATTCATGGGGTACTCAGAGGTGGGACGTTATTTTGCAAGTCTCAAGTTTTGACTATAAGGTCCAGAGTCAAGTCCCAAGTCGAGACCAACAAGTCCCAAGTCAAGTTCAAGTCTTATACTTTGTGTTTAAGGGGTGCGGCCTCGTGGCTACATAGTGTGGGTCAGGGAACATGGGGGAGACTGACTGACACTGATTAGTCTTTTTTTATATACATTTCATGACGTAGGCGGGTCCCAACCGGTCGACTCTATGTCGGCATTTGCCTCGCAGGTTCAGAGCTGATTTAAAACAGGAGATGGCATGTTGAGCCATTTTCAACCCATAAAATAGTAAGAAAGTAGTAAGAAATTTGATTGTTTGCATTGATGTGTTTCATCACAGTACAGTCATATCATTTAGTTTGCAGCTCAAAACACATTTAAGTGTGCAGCACCTCTTTAACTTGTCATTATGCACCCTTTCGCCAAATGTAATGCCATTTGCATTTTTCAAACAGATTAACAGTTTTTTAACAATAAAAAAAAAATCATAGATAATAAATAAGCTTTTACTTTAAAAAGCAAAATGATCAGGGGTGCTATATGTTATTCCTGAGAATCATTTGAAAATTCTAAGCTGAATGTTTTGCATGTTGCCATCCATTTCCTGTTAACCACACAGTTTTTACATCTGAATGTGATAATCTCAGGTATCATCTGTTTGTCTGTCCACTGGTGTGCACTGCCAAAGCACCTTTCGCTCATGTTAGCGCTGCGTGATTGGCTGCTGTCAGACTGATTCAAAGTATATCCTTCATCAGGAAAATGAAGAGTTGATTAAGTGCGCACGTTTTTATAACATATTTTTTAATCTTTTGTCTTGGGGAAGATATCAAGTCATTCCAAGTCAAAAGGCTAAAGTCTAAGTGAGGCCACGAGTCATTGGTGTTAAAGTCAAGTCTAAAGTCATCAGATTCATGACTCGAGTTTGATTCTAGTCCAAGTCATGGGCCCCGAGTCCACACCGCTGTGGTTGATCACCCAGGTGAATACTGTGTAGGGATTTACATGGGTTTGCTGCGCCCTGAACATGTATTTCACCATATTCCCGTCTTGTTGGCCAGGCTCCACGGGTGTTGACAGTGATGTTAACTCACTCTGACTGCAGCCTGCTACCTCTGGTCGGGGACATCGTGCAGGATGTGCTGATGGCTCTGGATCTCAGCTACGACAACACTGCTGCTCTTTTCTGCTCTGTGCTGCACGCGCTCATGAAGGCACTGGGTGAGATTTCAAAAGTGATGTCAACTCATTTATCACATATGGTGAGGGTGAAAAAGGATAAGGGACAAAATTAGTATATAGCTTATCTGTGGCTCTATCATTCCCACACCATACTGTACTATACCATACCATCCCACTCTCTACCACACTTAGCTTTAAAAGAGTTTTAAAGTTTAGAATTATGATAGACACAACTACACACAACTAGTTTCTCACAGGAATATGAATATTCATGGAAAATATAAAGAAAAAGACATCACAGTCCTGAAATAGTGTTTGGTTGACAGGTGATCTGTGAGAAGAAGGGCAATAACATCAAAGATGGAGACAAAATAAAGAAAAAGGTGTTGCGTATTACCACTTTTGCGTCACACACCTTACTGCGTCACTAACCTAACCTGTTGTTGTTGTTTTTACTTTAGTGAGGTGGTTTCCCTCCAGTTGTGGTAGGACACGTGAGTCTGCCAGACCCAAGCAGACCTCCACTCACAAGGAAGTCCTCAACATCCGCCAATTCCTGCTGGATCACCGCAAACAGAAAGAGCTGGCAGAGGGCATTGGAATAGAGGACGACGACGACACTGAGGACCTTGGTAAAACACTATGGTGTCTGTATGAGGACAAAACAGGAGATTATATTTCACTGTAGTACAGGTTTCACATTCTTGTACATGTTATATTAAATGAAACTTATCAGTAGGGAAACTAGGTTATGGCGACAGAAAATAAAGTATGAATAACAATAAAGAATGGAATATAAGAGCCAACATCAACATTGGGTGTTTGCCAAGTCTATCAATCATACATCATCCGTCTGATCATCACTGTCTCCAGAAGTCCCTCCTCCCACGGAATGTGAGGATGAAGATATTGGTGGTCCTGATGTGAAAGCAGAGCTTCCCTCCCACCTCAGCATCGCTAAAGATGTTATGGAGCGCTGCATTCATCTGCTGTCCGACCCTAGGCTCAGGCTCCGACTCAAGGTACTGCCTGTGGTGTGATGTAGTGTGAAGGGGAGCGTTGGTTTTGATGATAAAAAAAATTCTTGTAAGGATCCCTTTTACCCCTTTTTTAAATGCATAGGTCCTATAGAAAGAATGTAGTTTTCTCTACACTGTGATGGCTTTATAATGGTGTGACAAATCTCCCAGCCGCACATGATACCATCATGCAGATCCAATAGAGAACTGACTATTTATTATTATATTATTATACACAACACACACTAGTTAGCTAGCACAGCTCCATCACATCCTTCTCCAAAATTGTAGACTTGGCAAGGAGCATGTTCCAAAGACATGCCAGGTTTATAGTTTTAGGCCAGTCATAGCTTTGTAGTCAAACTAGTCTAACATGAATTAGACAAGACAGACTAATGTTAGTCCCAACAAGCCACTCCAGGCTAGCTCTAACTCTAACCATGTGCCCTGTTACCATGATAACAATCAATTACCTGCTGACAACAAGGGGAAACATAGCTCTATTCATAGTTTGCTAATGTGGTTGTCGAGTGAGCAATAAGAAAGGAGTTGCTAGAAACCACAGTAACCTCATTATGAGTTGTTACTAGTAAAATATAACTTAAATTCTTTAACAAGGCATAGGTTTTCTGTGTGTTTCCCTAGTAAAAACTCAAGAAGAATTCATACTGGAGGAAATTAGTGTAACCAGTGAACCACATTATATGTAGCTAACAAGTTGACATGCAGCAAGAGAAGAGTCTACAGCAGGGATACTCAACTTGCTTTGCCCGGGGGGCCAATTTTGCAAAATGACAGGAGGCCGGGGGCCAGTTAATAAACAAACATAATAATATTTATCAGGTATCTTGCGGTGCTACCAGACCTGATATTAGCAACTTGCATACAGCAACTGTCATTTGGCAAATTAAACACAGTGGTTTGGTATGAGGTGGCAAAATGAAGGCAAATTCATTCATCCATTTTTCATTGAATTGCCTGTTTTCATTGTCAAGCTTTCAATGTTTGCTGTCCTCACTCATCTTTGCCAAGAGGCAAATCCAGTCGCAGCAGCCCCACACAAGCACCTGGGAAGAATTTGCCCTCATGAATTTCTGCCAGGCAGACAGCCCTGAAGGCAAACTTGTCCCACACAGGTCAGGTGTACGTGAACTTTTCACAGAAATCAAGTGTCACCACTTGCACGGCACAGATCGCTCATAGATATGCAACTTTAACAGCCAAGGGACATTACTGAACATTTACTAATTGGTATAAACAAAAAAATTCCCAGTGTGAATCAATTTATTTTTATTGGTAATTAGAAAATGGTCGACGGGCCACCCGGCACCCTAATGCGGGCCAGATTTGGGCCACGTGCCGTAAATTGAGTATCACTGGTCTACAGTCATGCTAGCAGCTCTGTGAGGCTGTACTTTGGGACAGCAGTGCTTTGAGCTAAATGCTAACATCAGCATGCAATCTTAGTTTACATGGTAGCATGCTAACATTTGCTAATTAGCACTGAACACAAAGTGCAGCTAAAGCTAATAGGAATGTCATTAGTTTTGCAGGTACTTGGTCATAAACCAAAGTATTGGACATATTAAAATGTTGACCTAATATTGGAGCTAGATGAGTGAAGGGAAGGGATCACCAAAGTTACAACAAGTCATCCTGAGGGGGTCATGAATGTCTGTACCAAATTTCAGGGCACCAAAGATGTCAGATTCATTGTGTGGCTGCCATAGATATCTGAACCAAATTTCATACCAATCCATCCAAATAGTGATTGAGATATTTAAGTCTGGATCAAAGTGGTAGACTGACAGACTGACATTACCATCCCTAGAGTGACTTCACCAGCGGGGCTAAAAACTGATCAATCACTTCGCAGTGAGAAACTAAGTAGAAATAAACCCCTATGTACAGTTCTGCTGAAACAGGCAAGTTGTACTTCTAGAAAAGCAAATATTTCTTAACATTGTCACCCAGGAGCTTTTTGACCTCCAATATGGCCTACAGAGGTTATGTTACATCACCCAAAAGCTACCTGTACACATGTAGGCCTATGTGTTGTTGTTACACTCTATATACAGTACAAAAGCTATATATTAATGGGTGTACTACATGTCCTAAGGTATTGGACGTGCTGGAGCTATGTGTGTGTGTACTGAGTGAGATGGAAAATGAATTGCTGCCTATGGCCCATCGATGCTGGCCCGCCCTCCTACAGAGACTCACAGCTGATGACCCTTTAGCAGTCCTCAGAGCCTTCAGGGTACGTAAAACAAGTCTTTTCCTCAAGTCAACAAGCCTTTTCCTGCAAATTTTTCAAAAGAAAATTGCTAATTTAATGTGTTGGTGGATCATTTAAAAACATCTGCAGCTTTATATTGTGAAAAAGTACAAAGAATGTTCATTAAAAAACTGTTTATATAATAATGTAATGTTGTATTACCTTTGTCATTATGTGCAGCAACTAAACCGGTCTGACTACATTTTTAACTAAACTGATAACATTTTACATTTTGCAAGTTTTGCAAGCATTGAAATGTGCCTGTATTGAATCAATCATAGGTTGTGGTTGTTGGCACAAGTATAGTGTCAGTTTATTATGAAATAGCTTTAATTCTGTGAAAGATTTTTTTAAAAACATTTTAAACTAACAAGGCAAGGCAAGGCAGCTTTATTTATATAGCACATTTCAAACACAGAGGCAATTCAAAGTGCTTTACATGGGCAAAGAAAAACAGAAGAAATAAAATCAGATTAAGAAAAAATAAAATGAAAGATACATAAAATGAAATAAAATACACTTACAGTGCAGCAAAAAGATGTAGTGGCCAATGCAACAAAGGAAATAAAATTGCATTAAAGAAATCAAATAAAACTGCATCAGAGAAATAATATTCCCAATTTTATCAGCTCTTTATGATTTTTCTTTTGTTACTAATTCTTACATTTTCAGATTTTTGCAGTGGAATATGAGTAAGGACCGTCCTGTAACTGCGGGCGTCTTTGAGGCTACCTCACACGTTTGAATTCTGCCAGGCTTCGTGAATCTTAGCAATCTCCCAATGGATCACTTCACACCGTGAAACTTCTCAGGTTTCGTGAATCTTAGTGATCCATTAATAAACTACTTCACACCGTGAAACCCCGATTCAGTGAATCTCGATACCTCTGTAAAGGGGACTCGTCCGTGCCCTTCCAGGTTTTCCTAAACCTTGGTTAAAACCAAAAAGGCTCCAAGCCTTTCAGGGATCCAATCCCTGTACAGACCCACCTCCGTTCTCAACTCCACTGGTTCTAAAATCAGAAAATCACATCAAAACAATAAGAATAAAATCAATCAAGAAAAAATAAAAGGACATTTTAAATGTGATAAAATGAAATAAGATACGTAAAACAAAATAAAATACATAAAGTCAGGTAAAATCAAATAAAATACAGTTACAGTGCAGTAAAAAGATGTAAGAGGAAATAAAAGAGCATTAGAGAAACCAGTCATGTAAATGCACTGACACAAGACAGAATTGTTTGTGGACTGTCTTCCTAGATCTAGCTTTTCTGAGAATCTGAGATCTGAGTGAAGATCACACTTGTTTGTGATCATTTCTCAAAGTACAGGTGTCAATTGATTCTACATGTCACTGTAAATTTGTCTACTTGTCAAAAACCTGTCTTTAGTTGGAATATTTCTATATGTTTTTTTTAATGTTTGTTTAATGGTCATTTAGTCACTCAGCACTACTGCTGGCAAACTGTGCTATGGCCATCAGCAATATGGCAGCTTTTGGGTATGCCCAAGTTTTGAACTATGGTTAGTCCAGGGGATAATACAGTGTCATTTATCAGTTTTTTTTAATGAAGGACACACTACAGGGACATTGTATTACATTTTGACATGTTGCTGCATACATACATTACATGCTGAGTCTCTCTGTCAGATGCTGTGTACGCTGGGTGAAACATGTGGTGACTTTCTGAGGAGGAGGGTTTCTAAAGAGGTTCTGCCCAAACTGAGCTCCTCGCTGGTACGCCAAGCTCCAATCAGCGCCAAGGCCGGACCCGTCTACACGCACACCCTGGTCTACAAACTGCAGCTGGCTGTGCTGCAGGGGCTGGGCTCACTGTGCCAGAGGCTGGACCTGGGTAAGAAAACAGGGACACATAACACACAAAAACACAACCATCATACCAGGTAAAAAGTGGACAAAGGACACTTGTGAAAATTGATCATGGTTAATCTTAGCCCTCATATGGCAGGTTTCTTAATGAAGGTTGCAACATTATGGCCATTTACGCAAGAACATACTGAGGATAGATTACCTTTGTACCAAGGTAATATTTACGTAAGTGTGTTGTATAATGAGAGCTCTGATGAATAACCAGATTAGGATTGTGCTCAAAGTCAAGCATTTAACAAGAAACAGGCAGACAGCCAGTCATTTACATGCATTGTGGTTCATGCAGATCTCCTCCTAATGGCAGCACTGTTTTAAATTATCATCATGGAAGAAATTATATTGCAAGTTTTAAATTAGGTATTTGGGCTCTTGTAATGATTGTTATACTTCTGTATTAAAGGAATAGTTCCAACATTTTAGGACACACATATATTTGCTTTCTTTCTGAGCGTGAGATGAGAAGATCAATACTAATTTTGTGTTTGTGCATTAAAAACGGAGCTCAGGATATGGTTAGCCACGCTTAGCATAAACACTGGATCAGTTAGCTGAACTCTGTCCAAAGTGAAAAAAGCTTGAACAGAAATGCAAAATTGACAGTTTAAGATTTTAAGGGCAATTACATTTTTTTTTAGTCTCTGTACGGGCATGGTGGTAAAAGACCTGGCAACCTTACTGTCATGACAAGATTTCGGGACTGTGCACAGTCACTGCACATGGCTGTTGTTTGACAAGAAACAGTTCGAGCTTATAACTGCCCCTAAAGCCCCAAATAGTTGTTTATACATTTCTGTTTTATCTCCAGGTTATTCTTTTAAAAGGTAGCCTTAGTTTTGTTGACTTTACATTGAAATGGGTGGAGGTTAAAGCTTTTCAGCATCCAGCCAATAGGACTCCCTCATTTCCAAGACTCTGTCAAAGATGCTGGCACAAACACACACATGCACACAGAGTTTGTAACAGAATTAAGACATTCAGATGTCCTTCAGATTGCCTTCCACGAACACAGTGACTTTTTAACCACCAGATGGCAGTCTTGTATAACAGTGAAAACCAGGCAGGGGTACCATAGCAGGAGTTGGTGTAACTCAATTGTCCTTCTTTGTTTTACTATGAAGACATGATCCAGTGTTGCATCTTTAAAATGTGATTGTAAAAACTTAAGATGTAGTGCATCTATTTATTGATGCCATTTAAGTTTCTTTTTGCTGTGTGTCGATCTCTGGTATTTGGGATGTGGCAGTGTTTTTTATGACAGTCTACATATTTTAAAGATGACTGAACAAACAGACCATAGCCAACAGGATGCTACTGAATCCTTAGTTGCGCTCAGAATAATAACTGCTGCAAGCAACTGTTCTCCCTCAAGCTCCATTTCACCACAATTAAGCAAAAACGCTATTAAATCTGCACAGCAATCAGCAAATCAAGAAGCTACAGGAAAGGAGGACATTTAATTGATAAGCTCGGGAATGTAATGTTTTATGTATGTTATGTATTTTGTGCTTGGCAAAGCAAAAGAAAATGTTCATCCAAAGCAGCCTGGGGGATCGGTGCCAGTGTGTTACCAATGATGTAATTATGAGCTGCTTGTCTAATTTTTCATCAATCATTATGTTCATTAAGCAACATGTTCCTGTCGCAGGCATACTGGGTTCAGATTGCTCCAATTTTCCAACACTGCTGAATACTCTAGGGGAAACCCAGAATGTATTTCGGTGTCTTTACTTATATGTGCAGGTTTGAGTGGATAAGTGGTTTTTCACACTACATAGTGAAAATAACATGCTCACCCACAGTAAGAAGGTGGTTGCAATCAGTGATAATAATTATAGGGAAAATGGTCTTTTCATAAAGTGGTAATCATAATCACTTCTACTTCCCAAGGACAGTAAGTGTGCAAGTTGGTGGGATTGTAGCATCGATAAATCATTACGTAGAGGTTTAACACAGCTCTGATTCATAGGGGTCATTATTTTTTGTTTTTGAAATACAATTCTGATTTAGAAAATACAAAAATCTGGGTAGATATCTGATTTTGTGATTGTAGGGGGTGGACCAGACGGTCCTCCAGTATGGTCACCTGCACAGTGGGATGTCGAACTTGGTGATAGCGTGAACCTCGCACATGTTACACCCTCCTGCCTCACTGGCAGATGGAAAGTTAGCGGCTGGTGACACCATGTCACAGAGGTAGTAGGGCTGCTGAGACCAGCAGTAGAGTTAGTAGTGACAGGACTGCAGTGCATGGGGAATTCCAAATTGGGCATGAATGGGGAAAAAATTGTAGAAGCAGAGATTTTTTTTTAAGACATTTGATTTTTAACATACCATTTACAGTGCAAACAGCAGCTCATGGGTGTATGTTCTGTCTATGTTTTATCTATGTTCTATGTTACATGAAAGATTTTCTGAACTGTTGTCATCACAAGAGGAACCAGTCTCTTCCTGCAGCAAGAAAGATGTGTGGGAATATAAAATCTCAGTGAATATGTGATTAAACAGAGATGGACATCTTTTGGTGAAAATTGATCAAAAGCAACAGTGAACATTATTCTTATACAGCAAACAAGCCTTACATACAGTATAATGTGCAAAATAAACCTATATATAGCAATACAGACAAATATTCAGACACGGGGCATTCAGCATTAGTCCTCTAACCCTTAAAATTGTTCTAGTAGAACATACTTAATAAACCCACACTGAGTTCATGTATACAAGATACATACTGCATAGCAGTGTGTAACAACTGTTAGTGATGTTGGATTGTCCTTGTTCTGTGAAGTCAGCTTCAGTACAGTTAAGGGTCTGTGGTTTGGGTTCACACTGGGTGTGAACAGGGCTGGTTTAACAAGGAGAGGTTCTAGCAGCGGTTGAAGAAGAGGTGATATTTGGTGTTATGTTCTGATATTGTTGGCAGAGGACAATCTCTGGAATAAAAGAATTGGAGGCAGTAAGCTTTTACACTCCAACCACTCTTCAGTCAGTGTCAATGCTTTCACTTTTTGAGCTTCTAAGTAAGGTGCAAAGAAAAGGTGAAGTGCACCAGCAGGGAAGCCATCCATACCCGTCTCCAATAACAGAAAAAATGTGGCTTACACTGTTTGACTTCAGATAAAGTCAAATCAAGTGGCACATTCCTCTTTGGTACTGGTACAAATTTAAAACAAATAACCTTAGTTTAAGTTAAATCACTGTTCTGAGTACACACACTTACTTCAAAAGTTGCGTAACTGTAATGTGCCAGGCGTGCGACAGGTATTTAAATGTAAGACTTATTCTACAAGTTCAAAATATTCAACAAAAAATGTGAATGTCCTTAAAGCTGCACTAATATTTTTTATATTAACAAATGATCAAATGACTATGTATAATGAGAAGTGTGTTACTCATAGTGAACCCACATAGAATAATCATCAAACTCTGCAGTTCCACTCAGCAGCTCTATGGAGCTTTTTAGCATCCTTTAGCCCATTGTTTTCCAACACAGAAATTCACAAATTAAGCTCTCAACAACCTTGTTTTCAACTGCAGCAGGCAGCTGTTTTTAGCTCCAGTAAGGAGGCGTGTCAGCCAAGACAGCCTAACAATGTCCAGAGCCTTCAGCATCTCGGGGGGCCAATCTCATTCACACCTTGTGGTGTGAAGTTTTTTTGTAAGTGACCATGATATAATAAACCTTATAATCCATTCTGCAATGTATTTTAAAACAACACTTCCTCACCTTATGCTTTTCGTTGGGTGCTTCTTTGCCTCTGGGTTGTTCTTACGTGTACATCAAAATGTAAAAGTGTTTTCCACGAGTCCACAATGAGAGGGCCTGAGGTCTGAAAGATATACTGTATTTGTTACACAGCCCAGACTATGTTGATTACAAAGAAAGAACTTACAAGGATATACACTTCTAACAAACCCACCTGCGTTTGATGTTGGAGTGTCTGTCAACTGGGTGAAAGCAGCAGCTCTGGGTGTTGGTGTTGATAAAGTCCTGCCCTTCTCTACTTTTTACCATCAGATGCGCTACCCTTGTTTGCCTGTTTTTTTTCTCCCAGGTTCCACAAGAGCGAAAAGATGAAGCTAGCTCTGCAGCCACAGTTATACCATTAGAGATGTAATGATACATTCAGCTCACAGTTTGGTTTGATATGCCATACTGGGTTCTCGCTTTGATATTAACACAGTATTTCAAACAAAACCAGAATGAACACGATCATGACTGAATTTTTTTTTGTATATTTCCTAGAAGCAAAAATCATTTACTTTAATGTTGTTCTCTTTAAACCATTGGAATTCACTTACAATAAGACACATTTCACCCCAAAGTGTAAAACAAACAAACAGAAACAGTAAGTCTGTCAACACTGTAGCTGAGAGCTTTAACATTGCCATGTGGTTTTGCTAGCCTTACCTGTAAGTCAGTGTTCTCTTACAGTAACTTCCAAAGGAAAAATATATCAGCTTGCAGGCGTAGCTCTGTCACTGTCATTACCTCTCACTGTGTCAAGTTTCGTTCTGCCTTTTCACTTCCACCAAACACATGTAACATTCAGCCCTAATGAAAAAAAGTCTAATTGTGTCTGTTAAATGGGTTAATTAGCTGCGTGGTAAAGTCTCATTAGGACAAATTTCAACAGTCAATTAACTGAATGTTGTGTATTAGTTTGTGTAATAGACCACAGATAACTTTATGAACATTCACTGCAAGATTTTGTGTCGCTTCTTTACGTTCTCATGAACTATTTAGAAAAGAAGTCAGTAAATGTACTTATTGGTTATTGGACCTTTTTGAAAAATTTCTCAATATTTTGTCCATCTTTATATTCCTCTCTGCAAGTCTTTGGTGCACCAGCAAGAATGTTAGGATGCCCTCCCTCTGTCTGTCCCTCATACTTGACCTTTTGTAGTGATGTCTGGTTTCTCTGACATCTTTATAAGAGTTGCTGGCTCTGCATTATTAGTAGGTTTTTGATTATTTTATACAAGAATTGATGATTAAAATGACATATTTCCAAATTAAATAAAACATTTGCCATATAATGTCACTATACTGGAAATGTTGCTCACAGTAAAACGCACATCAGTTATGATGCAGCCATAACCTCCTGCATTACTTTCTGTCTTACTTTCCTGTTTTCAGTTTCTATTATCTTTCTTCATTGAAACCAAGTTTGATTAAAGGTGTGAAAGAGAGAGTACTCAGACAAACTAGCACTGTTTTCCTTCTTCTTTTGAAATTGCTGTTGGGGACTATACACATTGTGCAGCATCATGAGATGAAAAGTGTAACTAAGAGACAGCACAGGGTTACACAGGTGTAACTAATATGTGAGTTGAGTAGAGACAAAAATAGGCAAGTCAGTTTTATTTTATTAAATAAAATGCTTTATTACAACTTGGCTCTTATTTTTGTAGTTTTGGCCATCATTTCTATCACTTATGAAAACCTTTTACTCACCAAGTATTTGCTGAAGTCTGGGAAGATGGTGACATCGCTAAAATAATGTCCGGCAGAGCAACACACGAGCAGTCAGACAATTAGACAGGTTGTAAAAATGTGTTACATTACCATTACCTTAACATCATCTGTTAAGGTGTATAGTTTCCGTAACAACGACTCTCTGTACTGCCGGCTTTTCAGGCGTTTTTTGCAGCTGGATATAATTTGTAGCGTCTTAAAACATGAATGAGGATAGTGATAGTGAGTTACAGTTGCATTTCTAGTGTTGATGAAATGGCAAAAACATAAAAAAAACGAGCGGGTCAAGCTGATTGGCTGTTAAAACAGGTGATGTGCCTTACGTTCCAAAACCAGCCACTAGCGATTTGACAAGCTGAGTCGCAGGTGACGCCATCAGCCGGCTTGAGTCGAGCTGAGACGGGCCAGTTCACGCCGCTGCAACTTTCCCCTGCAACGCTCTAAAACTGTTTTGTCTCATTGCGAATCTTTGGTCTGAACTTGGCTTTAGTGTCACTAAACCTGTTAAAGGAGTGGCTGATTGTTTTTTTTGCCGTGCAGCATGCATGGCAATGTTGGTCTGTCTGTTGGACGATGTTGGCTACTTGTGCTTTGTGCTGTTGATCCAGTATGCCTTATACTGTGTAGGCCTCATGCACTTAGTGGCCATTTTATTTGGTACAGCTACAATACTGGGTAGGACACCCTTTCCCCCCAAAACAGCCTGAATTGTTTGTGGTATGGATTCAACAAGGTGCTGGAAACGTTCCTTAGAGATTCTGGTTCAGCTTGACACGATACTGTAGCATCACACAGTTGCTGAAGATTTGTCAGCTGCAGATTCATGCTGCGAATCTTCCGTTGCACCACATCTCAAAGGTGCTCTGTTGGATTGAGATCTGGTGACTGTGGAGGTCCTTGGAGTACGCTGAACTCACCTTGAGATGAAGTGTGCTTTGTGACATGTCACGTTATCCTGCTGGAAGTAGCCATTAGAGCCATAGGTAGACTGGGGCGGCAGTGGTACAGAGGGTAGTGCGGTTGTCCATCAACCCCAGGGTTGGTGGTTCGATCCCGGCTTCTCCTGTCCACATGCCGAAGTGTCCTTGGGCAAGACACTGAACCCTAAGTTGCCCCCGGTGGAGGCCAGCATGGCAGCTGTGTCCCCATTGGTGTGTGAATGTGTGTGTGATTGGGTGAATTAGACTACTGTTAAAAGCTTAGATTACTGTACAGCGCTTTGGGAACCGTTTCAACGGTTGAAAAGCGCTATATAAGTAAAAGTCCCTTTACCATCCATTTAGACTGTGGCCATAAAGCGATGCACATGGTCAGCAACAATACTCAGGTGGGCTGTGGCATTTAAACCATTCTTAATTGGTATTAAGGGGCCTAATGTGTGCCAAGAAAATATTCCCCACACCATTACACACCAGCAGCAGCCTGAACTGTTGACACGTGGCAGGATGGATCCATGAATTCAAACTCTGACCCTACCATCTGCATGTGGCAGCAGGAATCGAGATTCATCACTCACTTTTCTACTGTCCAGTTTTAGTCATTGTCCAGTTTTGGACCCACTGTGGTCTTCTGCTGCTGTAGCCCAACCACTTCAAGGTTCGACATGTGCATTCAGAGATGCTCTTTTGCATAGCACTGTTGTAACCCGGGGTTATTCAAGTTACTGCCGCCTTCCTGTCAGCTTGAACCTGTCTGGCTATTCTCATCTGACCTCTCATTAACAAGGCCCGCAGAACTGCTGCTCACAAGATGTTTTTTGTTGTTCACACCATTCTCTGTAAACTCTAGAGACTGTTGTGCGTGAAAATCCCAGGAGATCAGCAGTTTCTGAGATACTCTAACTGCGCTGCCAAGCAAATAGCGTGTCGGTGCTCCGGTGCTATTTGCACGTCTTTAAATTAAGTAGAATATGCATACATTTGGCTCAAAATTGGCCCCTTTCTATGCAAATGAGCCTCTTTGCAAAAAATGTCCAATTCACAAACACCAACGCTAACAGCCACGCACAGTTAGAGTGAAAATGAATAGCGTCTTCAGAGAGTTGGTGGTAACTGAAGCACATTTATAAGGGGTGTCACGCCCAGACTTTCCAGTGATCATGGTGATTATAGCCAGGCGAAGACATCGCGGTTGCAAGTGATGCGCAATTCATGCTATCAGCAGCCACAATACATGATTTGTGAATTTGCACGTTTGTCTGTCTATCCACAGTACATGCTTTCCTGTCAGCATCTGTACGTGACACCAGGTGTTAACTAGGGCCAAAATGGAAAATCTCCCCTCCTATTGCATGACCACTGGAGACTACAAAAAGGGAGAAGCAGCAACATGGCTTCCTCTCTTCAAATCGCGGAATGTAACCAAGTAAACAATGTGTATCTTCTGTCACATTAAAGGAAAGAGTCTAGTTCATCCTTTTAAGATCCTTGTGCTTGATTTTTCTTACTGGCACTTGATGCTGTCCTCCTTCATATCAGAACAAGGGAGATTTGGAGTCGGTGATGGAGAGAATGTGAAGGAGCAGGAGAGAAACAGTCAGCGGCTGCAGCCTTACTCATGTGAATACCGATCTGACTACAGCTTACCTCTGGGACGCCTGCAGCAAGCCAATTACCAAGCCTCAGTCCCAGAAAGAGAGAGACAGAAACACAGATTGACTGAAGCAAAGAATACGTTTCAGCTCCAGTTCTAGCTTCAGCTCCAATTCCACTTTGTTATTCATTACCACAAAATCTAACAGCACCTGGCCATCTCCTCTTTAGTATTTCTCACTTCTCTGCTTCCCTCCAAGCACCTTGATTCCACAAAAGACTATAGACTGTGATCGCAGCACCAGAAAGGTGGAAGAAAAGGGATAAAAGCGGTTGCTAAATAATCCCATTTAACTCTGAAATGTGCACTGCTGCTTTTATTCTTGACACACAGCGAGCAGGCCTGGTACAAGCCGAGTGTGGGTTGAATTGGCAAATAGAGTAAGCAGAGAGGGAGAGAGACATGTTTTGAAATGAGGCTTGAAAGGCAGCCCAGTTTGCAGCTTAGGGAATCACTAAATGTCTGCTGGGAAGGATGGAGAGAGAGAGAGAGAGAGAGCGTGAGAGATCAGAAGAGGAGATGAAAGAGTGGAAAGAAGTCAAGTTGATGGAGGGAGCAGGAGCTGGCGAGGTTATGAAAGGTAGAGTTAAAGAAGGGGAGAAAAGAGAAAGAAGGCAGGTGGGTCAGTGTACATAAAACTGCAGGAAATAAAGAAAAAAGAGAAAGGGAAGGACAGAGTAAAAGGAGGCCCTGTCCACACTCCTCTACTCCTCAAAGGGGGAAGAGTGGATGTGTAAAATCCAGAGATGTGGAAACAGCCTGCTGTGGAATTTTTCCTCAGCCATCTCAGCAGTTTCGCTCAGCTCATTAGGAGTTAGAAAAGGTAAATCCAGGCATGATCTATTTTTTCCCCCTCTTTCATCTTCTTCTCTTCTTCTTTTATCCCTCTTCC
Source organism: Maccullochella peelii (assembly GCA_002120245.1). Lineage (NCBI taxonomy): Eukaryota > Metazoa > Chordata > Actinopteri > Centrarchiformes > Percichthyidae > Maccullochella > Maccullochella peelii. The sequence continues at coordinate 73,148 of LKNJ01003743.1, read as the reverse complement.
TCCTCCCTTTCCCATCTACCATCTTACCAAGCTACACTGTGTGCTGGCAACTGTGATTACACCTTGAGTTTTTGATCAAGTGGATTTTGATAGGAATATTTGCCGCATCAAAAAAGCTATGAGCATTCGGGGCTTGATCTAAATACATTATTTGTTTTGACAATAACCACATGACTGAAATTCTTCTATGAATTGATACTGTGTAAAATCTCTCATTTCTGCCAAGGCAAAATGAATATTATTCATTTTACAACGGAGCTCTGGAAGACAATGCGGAGGATGAAATGCATTAAAGGTCTTGTGTTTGGGTTTCTCAGGTGAGACAGACCTGGATGCTGTTTGTGAGGCCTCCCTGCCCTACCTGAGCTGTAGACAACCCATCAGACTGCAAGAGGCCAGCCTAAGGTGAGCCAATGTCCAAGCCCATTGTAGTATAATGAAAGTAACTAAGTACTTGAGAACAACTTTAAGGTAATTTACTTGAGTCCTTCCATTTTATGCTAATATTGTACATTTAACTTCACTAAATTTATTTGACTGCTGTAGTTACTAGTTACTTTGCTGATTTTACGTATAAAACAATGACTTATTCTGTCCTACTCAACCAGTCCAGCTTCAATATTCAAATGCTACGTTACATGTTACAGGTGTCTTGTGGAGAAATGAAGCAAAAGTCATGTGTACATGCAGTGTTTTTAACCAAAACATATTCTGTGTATCCTTAATAAATGTGTTGAATGCTTTTTCCTTCCTTAGTTTTATAATCAATCAATCAATCAAAATGTATTCATATAGCACCTTTCAAACAAATCAAATGCAATTCAAAGTACTTTACAAGAAAAACTTGTAGGATGTTAAGAATGGATTTAGTGACTAATGCACACCAAAACAACCACAAAAGCATTATAAATGATAATACAAGCAATAAAAATAACAAAACCTTCTGGCTGAATCCAAATGTCAATCCTCCAGACTTGCAGAGTGATCCCCTCGTGGGCCCTCAGTCATACTGGGACATGTCTGAAGTGCTCACTGTCAAGTGAGGGTGCTGGGCTGCAAGAGAGTAAAATGCACAATCAAACGTCAACTCAGACCACACTTCTTGCCATGGATGTGACAAACGCTATCCTGTAATCTTAAGGTGTTTTCCTCAGCAGTTCTGAATTGTTTCCACATTGGCAACTTGCGCTAAATGTGTGCACAGACTGCCACTGTAGATTAGTGTTGCAACTAATTATTAGTTTTATGAAGCCCAGTTCAGACCAAAGATTGGCAATGAGACTGGTTGAAACTTGCAGCGTGCCGGTCTGCAACGTTCTGAAACCTGCCAGCGACTTTCTGTACCTCCGTTCTAACTGCCGGTTTTTCAGGCGAGAGGGTCGAGATGACCAGCTGACTTCGGTACGAACTGATTGGCTGTTGAAACAGGTGACGTGCCTTACGTTCTACAACCAGCCGCTGGCGACTTGACAAGCTGAGTCGCAGGCAGCGCCATCAGCCGGCATGAGTCGAGTCGGGCCAGTTCACACCGATGCAACTTTTCCCTGCAGCGTTCTAAAACTTTGGTCTGTTCTGGCCTTTATTGATTAATCTGCCAGTTATTTTCTCAATTAATCCATTAATCATTTGGTCAATAAAATGTCAGAAAACAATGAAACATCACAATTTCCTAAAGCCCAAGGTGACCTCTTCAAATTGGTTGTTTTGTCTGACAAACAGTCCAAAACTCAAAATATATTGAATTTAGTATCACATAAGATAAAGAAAAGAGAAGCCAGAACCAGAGAAGGTGTGGAAAAATGATTATCAACATTGTTGTCAATTCATTTTCTCGCAATTGACTAATGGATTAATTAATTAATGGGAATTGTTGGGTCTCTGTACACATAAGGAGTCGGTCTAGACCTGCTCTTTATGACAAAGTGCCCTGAGATAACGTTGTTATGATATGGCGCTATATAAATAAAACTGAATTGAATTGAATTGAATTAATCAGTTTATGGTTTCACCTCTTCTTTAGATGCAGCTGCATTTTTTTTAATATTTGATTACATAATGTTTGATATGAATATTAAAAATCAAATACCTGAGTGTTAACAATGCAAAAATATTATTTTCACATTTAAGCCTTACCTGAGGATCTCACACTTGGTGGTCAGATTTTTTTGTTGGTAGGATAAAAACCAGCATTTGTCTGACTGTTGATTATACGATACCAATTTAAATGATTAGGTATAAGACTTATATGTGTGTGCAATGTCAAACCTCACCGTATCAATACATTTATACATAAAAAATAAAAGAGATTGTTTTAAATTAATATAGCATATAACATTTTGATTGGATAATATGTGTACAAGTTATACTGGTAGACCAGTTATTATTTTACCATGCTTTAATTAGTGCTAGTATTGTTTAATCCTCTCCTCAACACTGTCACATTTATTTTGCCCAATAGTGTTGGGTAATCTTCCCTCTTTGTGAATTACCAGTCTGCAAATTGGGTGACGTCTGGACATTTGGATTCAGCCAATGTACTATGCATATTTAACTGTTTGTAAGCTGTGCTATATATATATATATATATATAAAAATATATACCTACATCAGAAAGTGTACATTTTGTAAAAGACACAACTGCTGACAAATCCAACCGACATTAGATTCGGGAGGGCCATGTCCAACCATTTCTGTAATCTTCCGAAACCGACAATCTGAGATTCACACGAACTTCATGGCATGATTGGCCAGCTGTGTGGAGGTGAGAGAGGAACCAGAATCTCACACAAGTATTTCTGTTAGTTTTCGTGTGTACAGCCAAGTGCAACACTGTGAATGTCTTCCAAGAGAGACTGTCTGTCTGAAGATGTGCACTGTTATTCCCATATTTAAATGATATCATGTTTCCCTCCTCTGTATGACTGCTGGTGTTTCACTCTGCCTTTGAGTGTAGCCGTTCAGAACAACTATAATGACTTGATTTCCGACATGGTTGGATAGCACATAGTAAGAATTTGTCCTGATTGATTATACCTCAGCCCTTAAGTACTTTCCTTGGCAGAGGGAATATAAACAACCTGAAGGTAAAAGGCAGTGTTGAGTTAGTGAGCTTATAGTCAAACTGTAGGACTGCGCAATAAAGCAAGTGAACCTGCTGTGTTCTGCTCAGTCTGTCACTTTGGATTTCCATGCCGTAGATATTATGCACGCCCAGAGCTAATCCTCTTCCCATGTATCTTTCACTCTTATCTACAGCGTTTTCCGACACTTAATCCAGGTGGATCCGGATGCCTTCTGGTTTACTCTGAATGAGCTGCACTGCCCATCCTCCTACATCCCGCCCCACCCCGACCTCCAGCCTGTACAGCTGAACGGAATGGGTCGACCGAGAGACGAGTACTCGGACAACGTGCTGACACTGCTGAGGGAGGAGTTTGGCTCGGTTGTTGAAACAGTCAACCAGTCAGCCAGTGTGATTGACTCATCTCTTGAATGGACGGCTTATTCCAAGTCAATAAACTGAAAGAAAATCTGACAATTGTTCCAAAAAACAGCCATCAGATACGGTTGTGATAACCTTCATGCTGTACACAGCTCTGATGCAGCAAGGTACAAAGGGAAATGTCAGTGAAGCATTTCTACTGCTGTTCACTCTCCTGCTGCAGGTGTAGAAACCAGGAACACTTGTGGTTTCTTCTATATTAAGAGACATGCAGTGACATACTGTATGTGAATGTTATGCTATTCCTTTTCATGTTATTTCTTTATTGTCTTAAGAAATACCTTTTTCCTAACTACCTTGCTGTTGTGAATTATTTAACCTGTAGTTTCAGAGTAGTTCTGAACACATGGGACTTAAATACAGATTAACTTGGCTGTTGGTCACCCAGATAAAGAGATTTATTGTGACCCTGTAACATTCACAATCAAAATAATCACCAAAATAATCCAACTATTAAAAATAATTTCATTATGTGTTGCAGTCAAACCTCGGGGTGGAACAGGGCTGGGTATCGAGCCTCGAACGTTAATTGTGCCAACTAAAATGAGTACGGAAAAGCTCCAATGTCTGGCCAGATTGGTAATATTTTTACTTAGTCTCAAGTGATGACTTAAGTCAGTGTCAAGTTTGAAAATGAAAGAAATTTGTGGGTGTGACGTTATAAAGGAGTGAGCTTACCAGACCTCTGTAGCCCGCTCCTATTCTCTGCTTGTGCTTGCCTAACTTGTCAGTAGTTGTGTTGCATTGTGGGTAATGTAGGCACTAGGTTTTGACGAGGAAGAAGAATACGTGGAATAAAAAGACAATATGTCTGGTTCTGCGTCAATCACGCGATGTCCTAGGAGTGCAATGCTAATGCAATGGAGTATTCTTTTATTTCTTTCACATACAGTAGTTTCCATTTTAAATCCCAATTTTGCCAGTTTTAGACTATTTGATATAGGCATAGTTCTTATACAGCTGCTTGTGTTTCAACAACATGGAACATCATCTCTTCTTTTGTTAAATGACAAAAAGGGTTTTGTAGAGAAACATGTTGATATTCCTTAAAGTAAGGTAACAAAAAGTATGTTTTTGCCTCCTTACTCAGTATTTGTATCAGCACTAGTAGCAAAACCATGTAAAATGATACTCAACCTTACTAGAGATTTCTTGCAAATAAAGTGTCTTTTTTAATCTAACAGTATCAAATGAATAAAACTTGAAATCAAATGAAAATTTTGTTATTAAGAAGCTAATGTGTAGGTGGCCTTTTATTCCCAAGATGAAAAGATGGTTCAAATTCATGCTCAAGTATCAGCTGGTAATATTCTATATTTTTTAGTTTGTCAACAAATTCCATGAATAGACTAAAACCAACAATGAACTGATCCTTCTAACAAGTATTACCTGTGTACCAAAGCCTGGTATAACGTATTAATCTGTGCCATGGAGCTCATTTGTTCTCCAAAATCTATTAAAAACACATTAATGAGCCACACTGTTGAACTGGTCAACATGGTTATTACGATAAACATGGGCACTCTAGTTTATTTAGTATGCAGCCATAAGTACTCAGTAGCAAACCAAATCTAGGGCTGAAAAAAGAAAAACAATTTGCTCAAAACTCCAGTACTGTTTTGGGAAATGTTTTGTCTTTTCTAGAAAATGGAATAATATATTCACAACCTGTTTTTAAAGATTTACATCCTCAGTAAGTGCCACAAACAGGGTAGCGAAGTCAGAAAGTCTTTTAATGGGATTTGGTTACAATAAGAAAAATAGAGACTAAAACCAGACTCATCCTTTAATAATACTATGGCAGGGGTAGCTATACAAAGGATGGAGGAACTCTGCCCCATTAGGGGATGCCCTCATTAACCTTCAGCTATCCTGGCTGCCACCCACATCGCATATGCTGTTGGCAGAAGATGCATCAGCTTGAAAGGACCAGGGTGCACCAGGTTGTGTAACTATGGGGGAACTGAATGCCTCATGACAGGGATACTGGCCAATCTATCATTGTACGTGTTATCACTCGGAGCTCTACATGGTTCTAGAGATGTTAAAATGAAGGAAACAGGAAGCCCCCTCCACTATCACATCAGCTCAGTGATGGGAGAACCCGGAGCCTCCCCACCTCATCACTCCATAATGAATGTATGAGCCTTCTAGTGCGGGGAAACAAGATCGCCACGTGTTTCGTATTTAGCGGCCTGGTTTAACGCTAGCGAGCGCGGCCCAGCGCCTCTTTATCTCATCCTGTGCTGTTGCTATTTATCCTGCTGCCAGTGCTGACAATAGCACCATTAGTCATCAGTAGCAATGGGAGGGGGGCTTTGGCAGCACCTATTACACACAGGCAACTGCCTAATATCGTTTCTCCTTAATGCACACGGACAGACACAACTGAACAAACACCCACAACAACCCTGTAGAAGATATAAATGTGTAGTGACTGATATAAATGTTTAGTGACTGTTCAGGACGGTCTACATGAAATCTAAGCGTACGTACTCTTATCACACTAATGCTTGTTACTAACTCAACTGCTTCCCTTTCTCTCCTCTTTCTATCTATCCTTCTGCTGCTCTCTCTCCTCTTTCTCGCTTTCCTTCTATTGCTTTCTCCGAGTGTTTTCTGCCTCCGGAGCTGCGGAGTCTCGACCTGTGGTTGCGGAGCTACGGAGTCTGGATCGGTGGTTGCGGAGCTGCGGAGTCTGGATCTGAGGTCACGGAGCTGTGGAGTCGTGATCTGTGGTTGCGGAGCCTGGATCTGTGATGCGGACCATCCACTGCCCCCGTGCTGCTGCTCGGCAGCCGCTGCTGTTATTGTTGTTTTTGGACTTAATATTAGTATTACTACTACCACATTGCTATTACTTTTATTTGTATTAACATTAATACTATTTCCACTACTGCTGCTTTACATCTGTATGTAGAACTGAACTGCGCTGTGCTACTGCATGTTCACTTTCCTCATGCTCTCTCTCTCTCGCTCTCTCTCTCTCCCTCCCCTCTCTCTCAACCCAACCGGTCGAGGCAGATGACCGCCCACCCAGAGCCTGGTTCTGCTCGAGGTTTCTGCTCATTAAAGGGAGTTTTTCCTTGCCCCTGTCTCCTAGTGCTGCTCATGGTGGGAATTATTGGGTCTCTGTAAACATAAGGAGTCGGTCTAGACCTGCTCTATATGAAAATTGCCCTGAGATAACTTTGTTATGATATGGCGCTATATAAATAAAACTGAATTGAATTGAATTGAATTGAACAAGTAACTTACTTGATTNGCCCCCGTGCTGCTGCTCGGCAGCCGCTGCTGTTATTGTTGTTTTTGGACTTATTATTAGTATTACTACTACCACATTGCTATTACTTTTATTTGTATTAACATTAATACTATTTCCACTACTGCTGCTTTACATCTGTATGTAGAACTGAACTGCGCTGTGCTACTGCATGTTCACTTTCCTCATGCTCTCTCTCTCTCTCTCTCTCTCTCTCTCTCAACCGGTCGAGGCAGATGACCGCCCACCCAGAGCCTGGTTCTGCTCGAGGTTTCTGCCTGTTAAAAGGGAGTTTTTCCTTGCCACTGTCGCTTGTGCTTGCTCTTGGTGGGAATTGTTGGTCCTCTGTAAACATAAGGAGTTGGTCTGGCACTGCTCTTTACGAAAAAGTGCCCTGAGATAATTTTGTTATGATATGGCGCTATATAAATAAAACTGAATTGAATATATGCTTCCTTTAGGCAATATTATTAGGAAGCACTCCATAAATTCATTGTTATGCAGATGATACCGAATTATATTTATCGATCAAGCTAGATGAAACCAATAAGTTAGTTAAACTTCAAGCATGCCTCAAGGGTATAAAAACCTGGATGACCTGCAACTTTCTGATGCACTTTACATCTGTGGAACTAGCATTGTTGTCATGATGTGGACTCGTTTCCTGTTTTATTTTTGAAGTCTGGTCTGTCTTGTTTCTAGTGTTTTCCTGCCCTCGTGTCTCCCCCTTGTCTTGATTGCCTGTTGAGTGTCTTCACCTGTTCCTCTTTTCACACCCGCTCCTGATCGCCTCGTTAGTATCCTCCCTATTTATACCGGTCCCTGTCGGTTCATTATGTTATGTCATGTGCTTGTGTGCTCTGCGTCGTTTTTCATGGTCCTAGGTTGGATGTATTTCCTGTGCTCCTGAGTTTTCCTAAGCTGGACTAATCCTCTTGTTTGCCTGCTTGCCTGTTCCAGGAAGTAAGCATTTGATGAATAAATCTTTGGAACTGTTTGAACTTCCTCAGCTGTCTGCGATTGTGTCCTTCTCCAACTGCTCCTACCACTCTTTACAACAATTGTACCACTGTATGTTCTCCTTCCTCCTGCATGCTCGAAGCATTGAACCATACACAAACAACAGCAGCTACTGCTCAGTTTACATGTGTATATAGTTGACTTTAATTTACAATTGTATGTGCAAGTTTTTATTATTGTCACTGCTGTCTTGGGATTTACTGCCATTTTTTCTGCCTTCTGTTATTTGTGACATTCACATGTTGTAATCAGAATATCAGACATGTCCATCAATATCAAAGTTAAACAATGCTCCATTATGACTCTTAAAAGTAAAGTATTAGAAGTAAAAGTACTCATTGTTAATATGGCTTCTTTCAGAGTGTTTAATTGTTGAAATTGTACTAAAATACAGAACTTGAGTAATTCTACTTTGTTACTTCCCTTCTTCCTTGCATAGTAGAACAAGGAATAAGTCTTGCATATAGAAAAAGATGCTGTAACGGTTGTGTTTTTTCTCATGTTCTTTGAGTCTTAGTAATTAAGCAGATTAAGTGCAGATAGGCTGGATGAAGAAAATGCTCTGGTGAGACAGAAGTGATGGAGCCATACTAGTGTGTTGAACAAAATAGGCCACATGTCTGTGGGCCGTTTTTCTGCCAGCCCAGTGGCATATGATCCCTGTGCCAAGTTCACTCTGCCTGCTCAGTTTCACCTTGTTTACTACAGGAAAAAAGCATTCTGTCTGCCAAGCCCAGAGACTGATGCCATCAAACACAAAAATCACTGTTTTTCTATTTCAGTATAGCATGTCACATGTCGGTCTGGCTTTCAATGTCAATGTGCGACATGGAGGGGGAAAAGTGCCAGTGGTTACAGAATTTCCCATTGAGGGTGAGACCGTATTCTGGGTGGGACAAATAAGCCCAATCTAAAGCCATTTTGTGCATAAAAGATGATGGTTTGGATCGGCCACCATACAGGACAGGAACAGACTACAACGGACAGTCAGGATGGCAGAAAAAATCATTGGTGCCAACCATTCAGGACTTATACATCTCCAAAGTCAGGAAATGGGCAGGAAACATCACTGCAGACCCATCCATCACTCTGATGAACAATTAACATAAATTATAGATAGAATTAGAGGACTGTGAATTTTGTCCTCTATCGCTTACAGTAGAGTTGCATTAGGAGGGTATCACTTCACAGCCAGTATGGACAGGAGGAAGGATTACAGCGACCATATGACATATGATTATTGTTTTAAGACGGGCTTCGAAAAAGAACCTATCCTTTCAACATCCCAGAAGTTAGGGTTAGAGGGAAGGAACAACAGACAAAGAACAGAAAAAAAGTGCAACTGTTTCTACCCCAAAAACCTAGTGTGACTGTTAGGCTTGTCACGTTCTGAGTTTATTTGACAGTGTGCAGCTAAATCGGAGGGTCCCAATCATTTTGGCTCATGACCCCTCAAAATGAAGCAATGTCTACATTATTTTAGATTATTATTTATATTAGATTTATAAAAGTTCTAAACGTTCCTCATATGTCTACCGGTTCTGATCTGTTTTTTTTTTTTCTCCCTTGTTTAATTTGAATAATTTTAGAGGCCTGAAAAAGTGAAATTATCCAATCATTCACAAGAAAAAATGCTGAGATTAGAGGAAAGTATGAAAAAATCAACATGATTTCTTTTGGCAGAAATGTGGTTTATTTTCTGTTATCCTGTCCTGTTACTCTCCTCTCGATCCCATCAGAATTATCTTGCAAATCCTTGTGTGGGTCCTGACCCCAAGTTGGAAACCACTGAGCTAAATGATAAAGTCAATGTGAGCAGCTTGCTTAACCCCAAATTATTTTCCACCAGGTTCCATCCAAAAATTTAGATTTTCTGGCTCCGGTAACTGACAAATGATAAAGCTAACTCCTTAGCTCATTTGATCTCATGTTGTTACTTAATGTGTTAATTACATGATGTTTGTTAAGGATTACTAATCAAGGCCAGGTTTTTATGTACTCATAAAAAAAACACATTTTCCTAAGGTAATTTACTCATGTAGTGAACTTGATGAGCTTCTGATAGTTATGCTATAATTCATGAATTCATTATGAGCCATCCACTTATTACTGATACATCGTGTGTGTGTGTGATGTACAGTATATCTTATCATATACTGTAGGAGTATTAGTGTCAAGACATACAGAATATCACACTCTGACTGTACACACATGTAAGAATGAGGATAAAATTATAACGTGGCAAATAGAAGTCCACTGACTGTTGAACTTAAGGTAATTAATGGAGGCCATTAGCGCAGTTTGCATAAATTAGCGCTTCAATCATCACTCACCAGGATTTGTTTGTGTTCAATGGGGGGGAAGAAAAAACTTCCTTGGCAGCGTTTTTTGACAAGGTCCAAAATCAAAGCACAGCAACGATTATTAAAACATCAATACTAGTTTTAAAGAGCACATTCCCCTCACTAATTAGCATGTCGTTGTCACCTTTTCTCCAACTCAATGTGTCTGTGTGCATACAGATCATGTGTGGGTGTGAAATTCTCTCTGCTAAGAGCATTAGGCATTGCAATTAAAAACTCCAGATCTGTTCAGAAGCTCAGTCCATACATAATTGTCTATCATCATAGCCCATGGCTGATTAAAACTGTGACCATGTGTCATTATGGAGCACACAGTTGAACCATATTCTGCTGACTGTGACCTTGACCAGTCAGGCAGCGTATGAAGTTAGTGTTAAGTTAATTGAATAAGGTTAATCTGTAAATATGTATATTCTGCCACTTGACCAAAGCTCTGAGACATTTTCTGTCTGAACAGTCGCCGAGGTGTCTGTCCACTGTCACACACATATAGAGCTGCAGGGGGAAGAATTCTAAACACAACTTTGGTTAGATCTGAGAGGAAACTCACAGAAATAGTTAGTATTTTTTATTTCATGCTTACGAAAAGATAATTAGCAGACCAAAATTGGGTCAAACAATAACTGTATTGTCAGCATTTTGTAAATATCATCAGTGGAACAAATTTGGTTACTTCTGACAATTTTATTTATTGGTTTAATTTTTATTTTTATATAAACTAATACATATCATGGACCAATGCAACATACCATAGTATCTACAGCCTTACCAAGTTTGCAATGCCCATTCCTCAACCTAGTCTTTAGATCTTTATGCAAATACACACAGCTCCTAGAGATGGTGTTTGTATACTACTAATTTGTTTTGCAAATCATGCATCAATGTTTCGAAAGGAAACATAATTGCTGCCTGATGTCAACGGGAAGCTCGTTCCACCATTGTGGAGCCAGGACAGCAAACGGTTGTGATATTGTTGAGCAGTAGCTGGGCAAGCCGATTAGCATTAACAAAGCGTAGCGGGTTGGTGTGTGGTTTGACCATGTCCTTGATGTAGGATGGGCCTGAGCCATTCACAGGCAAGTACTAGTGTCTTGAATCGGATTCGAGCAGCCACTGGTAGCTAGTGCATGATCTTGTGCTTTAAGTCACTGCAAATTTTGTCAGCCTTTAACCACCATCTTTCCCTAACCGTGTTTGTTGGCTCACCTGTAAATAGAGGAATAGTGTGAAACCATTGGTACGAATGTGTAGCAAGTCATTTGCGCGCATGTGTGTCTGTTAGGATGTGCTGCATGGAACGTGGCATGAACACAAAGAACTTGGAACATCTAGCAACGATCCGACAAAGCACAAAGGAAAGGCACAGGCATATATAGGGCAAGACACTGACAAGGGAAACAGAAACAGGTGAGTGACGAGACACAGGTGAATACAATCAAGGGCAGAGACACCAGGAAGCGGGAACACAGAAGAAACACAAGACATGACTTCAAAATAAAACCCTAACATAAACAAAACCAGATAAAGTCCATGGATCCTAACAGCGTCCTTATGTAAAGACATTGCTCCATAGCACTACTAGTGGTCAAAAACACCTCAGGGTACATTTAAATAAAATTAACTATAAACAGGGAAATTTTGAACCCATATTTAATAAAGTCCACTTTAGACGGCCATCTTTACTTCAATATTAATCTGAGCTGCTGGTTCAAGGACCAGGGTTCATGGTCGGCACCTTCTGCAGAGATGATCTAACTTCATCAGAGATCAGAGGAAACTGCCCTCACCACAATCAAACACACACACACACTCCTCCCAATCAGAGAGCCTATGGATTTATCTTACATCTGCCTCCCAGACCTCCTCAAAGAGATAGGAATCTAAAATGCTCCTCTCCCGTTTGTTTTATCTGCAGCTGCTGTTAATGTGGCTCATTACTCCTACAGGCTTTGACCGGGGGTAGAAAGATGGAAGACACCTTAGATCAGGCATGTCCAAAGTCCGGCCCGCGGGCCAATCACGGACCGCTGTCAGATTTCATACGGCCCGCAGCTTCGGTCTTATAATGTGTTATTTATGGCTCGCTAGCTCTGTCAGAATAAATAAATCATAAAACTTTAAAAATGTAATTCCTCCTTTCACCACACGGTGGCAGCACCATTCTAATGCTATCTGGCTCTGCATCCGTGGCGCAAACCCTTCACCACTCATTTCTGCCATGGCGACTGCAAAGAGAAAGAGAAAAGTTGACAGTGAGGTTCACCGCTTTCAGGAGTGGTGGGAATTACAATACTTATTTACTGAAAATTGAGGCAATTGTGTTTGTCTAATTTGTAAAGAGATGGTTGCCTTGTTTAAGGATTTCAACGTAAAGAGACACTACGAGACTAAACATGCTACAACATATGACAAGCTAACGGAGTGACCGCGCTGAAAAAGTGAAGCAATTCCAAGCTGCTCTGGCATCGCAACAGCGATTCTTCACGTGGGCCTGTGAGTCAAAGAAAAATATCACCAAAGCCAGCTACGAAGTGGCCATGTTAATAGCTAAACATGGCTAACCTTTTACTGAAGGTATGTTTATCAAAGACTGTGTCATGAAAATGGTGGAGAACATTTGACCCTTCTCATTAGTGTCAGCAAGTTATCTGTTCCTTGATCAATCTGAAATTTAGTGTTTTGAACGATAACACCTGTCACTATTAACAGTGAAATGCCTAAAGCACACTAATGCACTTGGACTTATGGCACTTATTTTTCTAAACTCTTGAATAAGATTTTTTATAACTGATGTTATGTACCTGTAGATGTGACACAAACTATTGCTTTCTGAAAGATCTTGTAAAAGATGTTGTTTTAAACTTTAATGATAACAGACCACTTTGCATTACTTATAACTCCTGTTTAAAATGTTCATGAGGCAAAGATATTTATCAAACTCATGGAAATTTAAGGTATTCTATACAGTTTGTTCAATGTTATCTGACTCTCCAGATATGAATGAAAGGCAGAATTGTGTTTTTAGAGTTTTTCCTGTCTGCCTGAGTGGCTTATATTTGGTTACATTGCCATTTGAAAAATAAAGGTAATTGTGACAATATTATTATAACAGTGTGTATTTTCATGTAACTTTTGTGATTAAAAAATGTCAGAAGGAACTATTGGCCCCCGGGCATCTTCACTTTATCAAATTTGGCCCTCTTTGCAAAAGGTTTGGACACCCCTGCTGTACACCAACAGCAAGCCATGCTCCCTCAATTAGGAAGAGTTCTTCGCAGCCTTCCACACAGCATCCCTGCAGACACGCCAAACAAACTGTAGAATGATGCCTCTGGGTCTATTAGTGGTCTGTTGCTTCTTCCCAAGGCGATGAATGGTATCAATGGCATCATCAAGCTTGTCTTTCATGCTAGGTAGGACAATTTTGCAAATCTTTATAACTTCAAGGCGAACATTCTCTTGGGCGGATTCTGGTACTCCCATCAGCTTTAAGTTCCATCTTCTCGTGTAGGTTTCCAGGTCATCCATTCTGTTTTGCATAAACCTGATAGGCTGCTCCACCAAATCAACCCACTGCTCAAGTTTAGCTATCTTCGTAGAGACCGCCTTAAGGTCTGCAAATACACGATCTACCTTGTTGTTCAGGTCGGAGATTTTGTTCTCAATCACGTCTGATGTGTTGTTGATAAGCCTCGTTGAGTTGGCAAGTTGAGAATGAATATCACTGACCAGGGACGAGTTGACAAGATCCTGTGTTTTTTTCTTCAACGCCGGGGATTTACTTGGTGTAACTGGCAGTGGCGGGAACTCCTCCTCGGTAACGCAGAAGTCCTCCATCATCGTCTGCGCTTTGTGTATAATCATGGTCGCCGCTAGCTAGCGCACATGCTGAGCTAGCTTCCACTTCACCACTTGAATGAGACAAATGCCCACGTTTTTTGCCCATTGTTGCCTAAAAACTTGCGCATCGACTCACTTAAACAGTGGGCAGGCAAATAAAAAATTAGAATAGAAAACTTTTCACTAGTCTTTTCAAGAGTCTGCTGCACAGCGTTGCCAAAAGCGCCCTCTCAAGCAGCCATCTTGGCCTCCTCCCTATGGTTGTACTAATCGCCACTTTGGAAGGTGGAGTGCAACTGTCATAGAGAGGGTGGAGACGTGATATCATTTAAATACGGGGGTTTACTGTGCATATTATCAGAGAGTCTCTCCTGGAAGACGTTAATAGTGTCGCACTTCACATATTAAGTAATTTTCATTGGTATTTACCTGAGCTCTGTGTTAATAATAATATATGTAGATAGAATGTTTCTTTTTGAAACTGAACAGCTGAATTTCATAGTGAAAACATCTTTCTAAAGTTGTCAAAATTGAATAAAAATATGAAATACTAAATACTTGTTTGCTTAAGTTTTCACCCCACCAAGTCAGTATTCAGTAGGCTAAATAAAAGAACAACATCTTGTTTTCCAGCTGAAGTGTGCAGAATATTTACACCGTATGCTGGCAGGCCTCCTGGTAACCGCTGTACCACTGCAAGATGTCGGTCTAGCTATACAAGATCATACTTCTGTTTGGACAACAGTGCTCAGATGGTGGTACCAACAAGAGAAGAAAAAGACACACTCAATACAGCTGGCCTTGGGGGAGCAAAGACTTACTTTTTTGGTAAGTTGTTAAAGGGCATAATTGTTAATAGACACTGTCATTACTGTATATTCCACATAGTATGGCCTCTTTGGACATGTTTTTGAGGAACATATCTCTTTGTTTCATCTGTAACAATCACTTAGTAATGATGGTTTGGATAAGGCTAAGGACAGATTGTGAAGATTTGCTCTAAATTCTTTTTACAGGTGATGAAAACAGTGCAGAGGACTTCAGAAGTCACATTCTGGCAGCCTACCCAAACTGAATGACTGTGGGGGGGTTTGAGATTGTAAAAGTGTCAGGGATGACCAGGAGCAAAAAGCTTTCTCTGATGCCTTGCCCAAGCACAGGGTGTACTATTAAATCAGTCAAGAACCACATCAAGAGTGCCCTCATCTACATACGTCCAATGCAAAAAAAACATTAATACAACTCTTGTAAGTTTTAATGAGTTTACTGATATTTTGTACACAGAAACAGACTGTTCTAAATAACAGGTATTGTCCTTTGTATTTTGTCTGATGACAAACCATAACTCCTAAATTCTCACAACAGGTAGAACCTGAGTCAGTTGTGTCTGGGCCCAAGGAAAAATGTCTGATTTGTGCAGAAGATATCTTTTTCAGTGAACTTAAGGATCATGTGAAACATTGCAGGTATGCACAGGACCTTAACTGTGTTTTCCCCCCTACATGTGCAGTTTAAAAAGATGTGCTATTATAAGTCAGTAAATATTGCTTAATGATGTCTGCAGGAGCCAAGCCTGTGTTTGAGGAATTTTGTTCTTTTCTTAACTTACTTTGCTATCTCTCTATTTTACTATATTGAATAGTACAGTGTGGCTGCCAATGTCAATCACATTCACACAGATGTACAGCACGGACACTTAAACCTGTCACAGTTCACTATGCTGATTATGCTTTTGCTAATGCAGTTTGCTGCTGCAGCTCCCTCCATCACCCCGACCTCCTCCTTATGTGGTTTTTCATATTGAGATTGGTCTTCATTCATGTCGTTAAGTGGGAGTAGTGCTCTTGTCACTGCTTGGATTCTTTGAGGGCTCCCACAAACTGCAGAGCCTTTAAATGTACCTGACTGAACTGTTCATAGCTTAGGTTCTTGAATTGAAAACTTTTAAATGATTTAATGTCAATTTGATGTTCATATGTACTGTTCTAGTAGTTACTGTTTATTTCAGATACGCTGTAGCTATTGGAACTGTTTTGGTCAGAGTTTTCTTACGAAAGTCCTGTGTCTATCATTTATCTGTTGTACTTTGGAGTGTCTGGTTCTGAATACTCATTTCAATGTCTTTTAAAGGTCTGCAAGTGAGATCAGCAGAGCATCACCTAACATTTGTCCTGCTGACAGCCAAATATTTTGTCATACCCCTAATCCAGTTGAAGTGGACAATCATTCACAAGAGATCAGTCATTCACAGATGCTGCATCATTGACTTAACAGAAGATGAGCCAATACTGGTAACCTGTGTTACACTTTTACAGATTGGAATTTGCTTGTTTTTCAAATTTGTCACACAAAACTTGTGTTTTTTTCCCCTGGAAATACATGCACTTTAAAGCAACACTGCTTTATGGTTTATATTAAGTTCCCAAAAGTGGTACCACATGGTCTTGAACATGCAGCCCCTCACATAGCAGTCAAGCTTTTCAGTGGTTTTCTCAATAGTGTTTGAAAAATATCTCAAATTCCATTTAATAATTTGTCCAACAGTCCATCTGTTAATCACTTATCAGGAGTCCTTGGATGAATGGCGATCCATAAGTTGTCAGCAGAATCAAGAGTACCAGGAGTCTTTGCTTGCAGACCAAGAAAAGGTATGTCTTACAAAGTTTATGTGGGTTTAGATGAAGGCTTTTATTTATTTTTTAAAATGTTTCCTCCACAAATGGAACACAGTCTTGCTATTGTTGGGGCTTGCCGAAGCATCACAACACTGAAGCAGAGGGATGCCCAGGTGCAATCTGATGTTGACTTCTTTGTTGAGGGCAGATTAAATGTCGCATTGCAACAGTAAGTATTAGTTTAAGTGCACATTAATGGACAAGGGCCCAAAGCACAGATGGTTTCTGCTATAGGCAAGCGTTGCCATGTCAGTCAATAACAGACTTGATTTGGGATTTTTCTACGCTTTAAAATGAGAAACACTTGCTGATGGGCCTCCAGTGGGCACACCTGCCTACTTGTGTCACTAAATGTTGATATCTGGGTGACAGTTCCATTTAAACAAATCAAAAAGAGTAGTGCCACTTCATATTTGATGTGATGTATACAGTAAAGGCTGTAGAAACAAAAACATTCATAAAGTAGAGGCCATAAGGTTGCTTATTTGTTGCGGATAATTTGGTTCATTTTTACATTTTAAATGCATTTGTGTGTGCAGGTTTGTAGAGGGCTTCAACACCCTTGGACTCCTCCAGGAGATGAGGGCACACCCAGATCTGTTCCGTAGCATGTTTGTGACGAGAATGTGACGCCTTTGAAAGCTGATGACCTCTCAGCACCTTTTCAAGTCAGCTTTTTGGCACCAGGGACACAGACTATCTGCTTCTGGAGAGATTGGCTCATCAATGTTGAAGGTACTAAACCCTTATAAAATAAAGCCTAAATATAATAAGCTTTTATTTTTTTTATTGTTAAATGGAATATAAATTGGGTTGTAATCATTCACCTTACTTATTATAGTTACTGTGAGAAAAAGTTGGTCCAAATCTACATAGTCTGACCTGTTAACCACGATACATATTTTGTGCATTCAGAAAGGAATTTTAAATTCATCATGTGTTGCAATATGAACAGTATGTTAAGGAGATTTTCTAAACTTGAATCCCATAAGCTCTCTCTCCTCTGTCTCAACCCAACTGGTCGAGGCAGATGACCACCCACCCAGAGCCTGGTTCTGGTTCTGGTCCTGGTTCTGCTCGAGGTTTCTGCCTGTTAAAGGGAGTTTTTCCTTGCCACTGTCTCCTAGTGCTGCTCTTGGTGAGAACTGCTGGGTCTCTGTAAATATAAAGAGTCGGTCTAGACCTGCTCTTTATGACAAAGTGCCCTGAGATAACGTTGTTATGATATGGCGCTATATAAATAAAACTGAATTGAATTGAATAAGTTTAGTTGAAAGAACGCTTTTGTATAGGTAAAAACATTTGTTTTAAATGTTACAATTTAAACTCAATTTTCATTCTAGAAGGAGAATTTATTTATATAGCGCCATATCATAACAACGTTATCTCAGGGCACTTTGTCATAAAGAGCAGGTCTAGACCAACTCCTTATGTGTACAGAGACCCAACAATTCCCACCAAGAGCAAGCACAAGCAACAGTGGCAAGGAAAAACTCCCTTTTAACAGGCAGAAACCTCGAGCAGAACCAGAACCAGAACCAGGCTCTGGGTGGGCGGTCATCTGCCTCAACCGGTTGGGTTGAGAGAGAGGAGAGAGAGNGAGAGAGAGCATGAGGAAAGCGAACATGCAGTAGCACAGCACAGTTCAGTTCTACATACAGATGTAAAGCAGCAGTAGAGTTGTATGGGAAGTAGTATTAATGTTAATACAAATAAAAGTAAATAGCAATGTGGTAGTAGTAATACTAATAATAAGTCCAAAAACAACAATAACAGCAGCGGCACGGGGGCAGCGGATGGCCCGCATCACAGATCCAGGCTCCGCAACCACAGATCCAGACTCCGCAGCTCCGCAACCACGAATGTGCTAGAGTTTGCCTCTGGGTCCTCTACTTTACCTCCCAATGGCTTTCTCCTTCAGCCCACTATTGAAATCCTTCCAGAAGAGTCAGGCAAGATTTTTCCAGAAGCAAACACATGTAACATTGTTTTAAGATTGCCAGTCCACAAAGACTTTGACTCATTCAAAGCACAAATGTGCAATGCTCTTCTTTGGACACCAACTTTTGGTGTAGCTTAGACTTCCACCAGTTTCATTGAGCACTTTTATTAAGTTTTAAAGAAATGTTGTTCTCATTTTCACCTGTTTCATAGTACACTGTTGTAAATGAGTCTTGAATGTTGACTTGACATTGTACATGAGTATGTGTAATATGAACAGGATTGCAGGTTGTTGGGAACTACCAAATCACTACAACCATGCTGAATTTGAATATACTGACCAGGCAAAGGCCAGCGCAATTTCCCACAGACTGGAGTGGCTCCAGCCCCCCCTGCGACCCTCTGAGGATAAGCAGCATAGATAATGGATGGATGAAGCAACCTCGTCAGAGCATAGTCATAGTCAACTGGAACATTACTGTCAACAAGGTCAGCCAAAGAAATGATGGCATTTATTGTGTTATTCCATGTATTGTTAGACGCTGTTTCTTCCATTTCAGTGCTTCAAATGCGCAATTCTTCCTCTGCCACCTTCTCCTTCCCGCTTCTTCTTCTTTCTTCTTTTTGGTTTTTCTGACGGATCCTTCCCACGTCCATGTCACGGCCCAAAGTGTCACAGAAAGGCTAAATGACTAAGCAAATCAAATGGCTAATAGGAAAAGCAGTGGAGAAATGGGAATGCAAATGGGAAGGGAAATTGCCCTTTTAAATGTCTGATTAAAATCTGTATTCTTAGTTCAATTTATGTATCCAGTTAATTATTTCTTTTTTTAAACTGCATTTTCAAATATATTTTTAAATTCCATTATTTATTTATGGATTCATTAATGTATTTTTAAATGATGTACTTGTAAAAACATTTATTAATGCCTCCATAGACCACTCTTAGCCTGTGTCCCAAAAACTGAAAACTCAGTATGTTGCATTTAGTAATAAAACATATTCTCATGCCACCCCATATCTGCCCTCAAATGAAAGATTCACATTTTATAACATGTAGAAATACTTTGTTTTGAGTGATAATGTGTGTCTGATAGGCCTATGGTTTTTACACCAAAAATGAGTTCAATTGCCAAAATCTTAAAATGACATCTCCTGTTACGATCTCAAGGCCTACCCAAATGCAGGACATGGACAAGAGAGTTTTTGGTTATAGAAAGACATTTTAGGGTTAGTTTTTAGGGTTCTGCAGGTGGAGATGGAGGATGGTCTGGGACTTTTCACTTTTGACAGTAGTTGTCAAAGAAGGGGAGGATTTCATTCACTTTTCTCATCCACATTTCCACAGTCTGGGCTGTAGCATGTGTATCTAACCTTTACACTAACCACACAGAATGAGGATCCCTCTCAGTGTACTCTGCCCTATGATACTGTTTTCAGATAAAGAAATTCATTAAGACAAAAATGGTGCATACTGTCTGAGCAACATTTAGGAAATGACCCCTGACATTTCAAATAAAAGGGAGACTGGAGCAAATGCTTTTTTCTGTTTATTTCACTGAAGTTATAATAAACAAAAACTAAGACAACTGTTTTCACAAAAAGTTGTTGAATTTCAGTCAAGACTTGAATATCTGTTTCACACCTTCATGAAATGAGAGGCTTTAACATGCATTAATCACCCAACATATTCACTTGTCTCTTATCTACAGTAAATGTAGATGCAAATCGCACACAGTCAAAATGTGAATGTGCGCACACACGTGCATTTGCAAATCTAGATGTGTGAGAGAGTCTGTACCACTGAAACATAAAAATCATGTGTCTGTAATAACCTGTAATAACCACAATATTAACCAGCTAATGTTGGGACAATAGATATAGATACAATTTGAACTGAAGTTGAGTGAATTATGTCCTGGTGACAAAATGGTAAAAGTCTGAATATCTCATTTCTTCACATAATCTCTTGAGTGTTTGTACCCAGCAGCCTACTTTCTATTCCTGCTTAGTGGCATTAGATGCTCTGCAGTTTATTTCAAAACACCAATTTCACTTCGGCTTTTAAATCCTTCATCCAGCACGTATCAAAACCAAGTTTCACCTCAACTTGTACATGAGGGTAATATGAAGTTAAAATATTCATTAAAGTAGTAAACATACAAAACAGAAACTACCAGTCCTATATGAAACAAATGACAGATGCATATATTAAAGGATCTCATCTTTGTAGTTTGGGATGAAAGAGGAATGTAAGAAATTCACTTCTGGGACATGATAATAAAGTTATGTTAACAAATCCAGAGTGAAATAATGACACTAAAACTATGGTTGACAACAATATTTCACAATTAGGTCCCTACTCCCCACAACAGAGCCAGCTGTAAGTGTTAACAGATGTAGCAGATGTTAAGTGTTGAACTACATGTTTGATTCACTGTGAGCACGTTTGTCATTTTCATAATCACTATCCTGGGAGATGAGCTTGTAAGGTTTCTTCCTCTCCTTCTCCTCCAGCACTGAGTTTCCCATCTCCACATCTTTGCTGCGCAGCTCGTGTCGAGACAGGAACTCCACAATGCCGGCTCCGATGGAATCCCCCAGAACATTGGTTGTGGTACGCAGACGGTCCCTACACCCCAGCAAAAAAAAAAAAAAAAACATAATGGAAAGGCAAATAAGTGGGAAAGCGTTTTGGGTCCACAGGTAACTCCAGCTGTTTGTTTTTTCCAATTTAGTTGTATGCAAATGAAATGAGGTAAAATACTCAATAATAATAATATATAATACTAAGTCACAAAACTAAACTAATTTCAGTAGGTTTGGAAGGTTAGAGTTGTTTTGAAAGTCTGCGCTATGTTACTAAAGTTAAAACTAGTTTTTGAAAGCTAGAAACTAAGTTTGAATATCTATGATAGCTGCTTCATACTATTATCTGCTTAGCGTTTGAAATATTTGTATGTAACATTTTTCTGATGAAATAAGTTCATGAATGATTAAATGCTAATAGAGGAGAGGGGCTGGGGAGGTGGAGGGAGTTACGTTTCTGAAAACAGGCAGCAGTGTAGCAGCGAGGATGCAGAGCTCATCGTTGCTGTATGCAGACTTAAGAGCGCCAGATGTTTATATGGACCGCCTATTGTGAGAGATAGGTCGTGGACATGTGTGACTGGACTCTAATATGACTTCCGTGCCTGCCTGAACTATTGCATGCTCCATAAGTTGGAATTCTGTTGGCTCATTGGTTGTATTTTGGTTGGATCACATATGATTGGTTGACCCTCTTTTAGTTCCTGCCAAAGTTTGGATTGCTTTGAGCTGCTCTTTTTTTCAAAGATCGTCACGTCACATAATTCCCAGCATAGCTCCGCCTAACTTCTACCTAATAGCAAGTCGAAATCCTGACGTAACCTCCGGGCTAACCATTGTTCCACCAGCTTCTGTGACTCAATGCGATCTCTCATTGAGGGTTTGATGCGTTGGTCTTTCTGGATCCACGTTTTAAAGCTGCCAGTATGCTTCTTCAGAAGTGCTGGTCGGATGGTGGAATAGCTTTAGAAAACCTTTAATTTATACAAAAAACGACTGGACTATTTCTTGGCCGGGTGCAGTGGCCTCCTTGAGTTGCCACTTCGCTGGTAATCCAGGAAGTAACTGCACCTGGCCAAGAAATAGGTCTTTCATAGTTTGTTGCAGCAAGGCGTAACTTTTTGCAATGAGATCTGTGTCCACACGTATTCAAACCTCCTTTAAGGGGCTGCTGGGAAGAAAAAACACATCTGGCAGATTGATTCTAACACTCGCCTGCTGTATGAAACACCCCTCAACTTTAAAACATACAGGCTTTTATTCATTAGACACTATACTTTCTTAAGTGTGTGAAGGGCCTGTCTTCATGAAGCAAAGCTTTGACAGACATTCATATTTGGTCCATCCTAGTTAAAGGAGAGAAGGGTTTTTTCTTATTACCCCAGTTAGCTGAGTAATTTCTGGGAAGGGTATTCTAATTGAAATGATTAATTTGGGAAACCTAATTATGTTTCTATGTTAAAACTCATTGCAAAAAATATTCAATACAAAAGGGAAGATGTAGAACAAGACTCCAGGGAGGGAGAAGTGTGTCACTAGGTGGTAGTAGATACAGAGCTGCTATTGACCTTTAAGATGACAGAGACGGTTGATGTGGGGATGGAAGTTACAGTTACAGCACTTCACAGAGCAACGTGGCACACACACTTGTGTTCGAATGGATGTTATACTAGATTATTGTCCACATGTTCATGATACAGGACGATACTCACAGGAACCAATCAACCGCAATGATGAGAGTGATGTCATCAGTAGGAAGTCCAACAGAGGTCAGTACAATCACCATGGTGACCAGGCCTGCCTGAGGGATGCCAGCAGCTCCAATACTGGCTGCAGTTGCTGTGATACTTGATTAAAGAGAAACACACAGTGATGAAATGATGCCTGTTATAGCTGGGATTTATTTTATTTTTTTTGTATTTTTATTGCTGATAACAGCATCATTATCCTCTTTGTTCATTTTTACCTGATGGTGATGATCTGACCAAAGTTCATCTCCATATTGTTGACCTGGGCAATAAAGATAGCCGCCAGCGCCTCATACAGAGCAGTTCCATCCATGTTGATGGTGGCACCCACAGGCAGCACAAAACGTGTGATTCGCTTGTCAATTTTGTTGTTCTCCTCCAGACATTTAAAGGTGACAGGGAGGGTGGCCGAGCTGGGAGATGAAAGAATGGAAACAGACTTTAAAAAACAGTTGGAAGGATCTTACATTTTGGGAAATATGCTTTTGAGGTGGAAATTATGATTCGATTTGTTCAGTTCAGTTCAAAGGTTTGTAGTCAGTGATTTCTTACTTGGTCCACTTGTTTTTCTAAGCTAAGCCATTGCATCTTGTTCAAATCCACTACATCAGTGAGCTGATGATGTTCTGTTCGGATTCAGACCGTCTTACTAAAGTCAGTTCAGTAGTATGTTCAGTCTAGAGGTGTTAAGTACGTGTACGAACGAACTTTTAACAACAAATCCTCAAAGTGAACTGACTGTACTGAATCACCATTGTCACTCACTGTATCCCCACTGGTGACTGAGAGCACCGTTGTCAGTTTGGCCGTGTACAGTAGGCTCAAAACTAGGCCTATATAAGAAGGTTAATAGCTCAGTAGCTTCAGTAAGCTTTTAACCAGGATGTAATGTAGTGTGTGTCATGGCTGAGCTGACAACACTGCTTTCAGTCATCACTGAGGTAATCTCTGTAAACCGATATCTGCATATGAATGCAGAATCTGTAGGCAAGGGACAAGATTTTGGTATCTGAAGCGTTCTGGTTTCCGTTTGTACTCCAATTGTAGTCCGAGTAGTATTGACCAATCCCGTTTGAACGGGCTTTGGCTGCATGCAAGAAAGAGTCCGTGTGAACAGCAAAAGAGGCAGAACACATCGGCTAAAATGAAATCTCGGAACCCATTGGCTATTGTCTGACAACGATTTAGCTTTTTAGCAATCTCGGAAGACTAGAGATGATCTTTTTAAAATGTATCTGCATTCAAATTGCTAACCGGACTGTAAACAATGACCAGTGCACGGAAGAGGAAGTCTTGGCCCGGATATCTGTTATCCAGATATCCGCTGGCTACACCGGAAGCCCCGAAACATTGGCCGTTACCCCCACATTCAATCAAGTTAGTTCAGTTTAAAGATTCAGTGTTCACTTTGTTTGGACATGTACTGACCACCTCTAATATGTAACATTTGCCATCAAACTCACATTCAGATGAGCAGACAGATTTTTTTCTTCACTGTGCATTGTCTGGCACATGTTTAGCCTAGCTTAACACAGACTGGAAACAGGAGAAAACTGCAACTCCAAAGCTGTCTTAGTTGTGCTGTATGTATATGTTGCCAGGTTTGTTTAAAATCCAGGTGAGTCATGGGTTATGGCGTCATAGGAGTGCCATAAAAAAAATCTGGGAAAGAATAAGACAATAAATGTGGAAATATAAAGCGAAATAAATAAAAGAATAAATACATGTGGATACATAAAGACAAATACTTATTTTCCCTTATTGCTTTTGCTTTTCCTTGAAGGGCCAAGCTGTCAATCAACTGGCTTTGGGCGGGCCTTCCTGCCCAGGCTGAGTAATCAAGTCATGCACACATGAATCCTGCTTTGGCGGGAGCTTTTTAGCGCGGACAACAGGAAGTAGACGCGATGCAAGGGCTGGATGCCAACC
Organism: Maccullochella peelii; assembly: GCA_002120245.1. Lineage (NCBI taxonomy): Eukaryota > Metazoa > Chordata > Actinopteri > Centrarchiformes > Percichthyidae > Maccullochella > Maccullochella peelii. The sequence continues at coordinate 48,279 of LKNJ01003743.1, read as the reverse complement.
G